>PVIR01026003.1:0-24326 GCA_004026965.1 Petromus typicus | reverse complement strand
AGCTCTTTATATGATAATCTTAAATAAAGGTATAGAAATGAAGAATAGGTCCATGCAGAATGTCACAGGCCCATAGTCCCAGATACATCTGTCAGAATACAAGAGAGACAGCTGTATCTCCATGTTTATCATGGCGCTATTCACAACAGTCAAGATATATAATAGGCCCAAGTGCCCACTACTGGATGGATGAATAAATAAAATATGGTATATATACATTGTGAAGTATCGTTCAGCCATAAAGTGAATGAAATCCGTGTAGAAATGGTGAGCATGTTGTTCAGAAAAATAAGACACAAGAAGATAAGCATCATGTACATATACCAATATATATGTGGAATATACAATTTTTTTAAATGTACAGTTGATCTGAAAGTAGAAAGTAGACTACTAGGGAAACAGAGGAGACCAGAAAGAGAGGGCAGAAATAAAGATAAAAAAGGGAGGGTATGCCTACTCAAAGCACAATATATTATATATGGAAGTGTCACACTGAGACTCATTAGTATGTAAGTTACCATGTGGTAATAATTTAAAAAGCAGTGCACTATCCAGCCATAGTCAAAGTATCAGAACTCAAGGATCAAAACACTGCCATAAAAAAATGATAAGTTTGAATCATTTCTACTTAAATGAATATACCCTGAGGATATCCTCATAAGTGAAATAAATAGGGCACAGATAGGTACATATTGCATCTTTTCTCTGGTATGAGAAAATAAAGATGTAAATGAGTCCTAGAATTGTATGTTATATATTGAGAAATAGAAAATGCTCAATGTAAAATAGGAAGAAGGGGGAAAATGTTGAGATTGTAACAAAAAGTAAGGAAACAAATTTTATGTATATGGGGGGGGCGGTAGGGTGGGTAGGGCTTTGGGAAAAAATGAGAATTAAGTTGTGTCTTATACTGGTACAAATACCCATTATGGAGTGCAATCGTGATGCGTATATGTAATGTATGAATAAAGATTAAAAAAAAAAAAACCACTGGCTTCCAGAAGTCAGCTGGCATCAGAAATCTGGGTCATCTGGACAGGTAAAAGCAGGGAAGTTTAAGGAGAAGGGAAGAGAGAAGACAGTGCTTACACTAAGTCTACTCCCCAAGCTTAGGCATGTATTGAGATGAGGAAGGAAGTGTAGAGAGAGTTAGTTTTTTTCACAATTAGAGTCTAAATCAAGCCTTTGAGAAAAAGGCATAAGGTACGTGATTTACATTGAAGAATCAGGTCATCAGTGACAAGACAATCTGTGAGATTGCCTGGGTTTGGAATCCTCACAGCGAACTAGAGCACCTTCTGTCACCCTTGACGAGGACAGGAAGGATGTGGTGCTCAGGGCAAGGATGATCATTATGGAGGTGGGAGGTGAGGACAGCAAACTAAATGGCAAGACTTCCAGAAATGACACAGTAAAGGCCTTGACACAGATACTTTCTTTCCTGCAAGTCCCATGTCCAAGATGGCTCAAAATAGTACTTTTTTTTTTTGCACTAAAAATGACATGATATTAATGGCAACCAGAATAATAAAGCTACCTCTTGTGTCTTTCCTCTTACATTCTTCTTTTGTGCTCTGATCCCAGTAGAAATAAGTTCTATATAAATATCAGAGCCTATGTAGCTTAGAAATCAGGGGAAAAAAGGTCAAACTATAAGCAACTTTAGAATCAAGGTTTAGGAGGATCTGAACAGAACTCCTCCTCTCCTTTTCCTTTGTTAAACATCAAGGTAGGCTCCTCTGTACAGGTTGTTGCAAATATGACCATGTGCAGTGTTTTGTTCTGAACCTTGCTGGTAGATCAACATACTAAAGGTTTCACCTTATCAAGGTAACAGCATGATAAAAGATAGTAAGTACACAGTTGAATAAACTTGCTGCCACACAACTGCAGAAGAGAGCAGGTAAACTAAAGTTACTCAGTTGGATGTGGAGGGATAGATTTTGTATGCTAAGTGATATCCTTGCTGAAGTTATTAAAAAATTTATAATGAAGAAATGCTCAATAAAAAAAAAACCTTTTGCATCTTCCCCTTATGATTAAATACCAGGACTTCATATTGTGGGCTTAAATCTCCCCATAGAATAATTATAGGTCATAAATGTTCTATAACTTTAAAGATCCAGGGGCAGTTAAGTCAGGTTCGACCTAAGAAGAGGCTCCATTGTCTGTAGTCTTGGAAACCACCCAGTAAGCATCATGGTGGTGTTCCCGTTAAGAATGTCTGAGAATCCCCAGTTGATGCCCCAACCTACTGAGCAGTAGCTGATACAATGGCTTTCTTTTTCATCTCATAAATCTGTGATTTTGCTTTGATTAAAAGCTAGCTCGTCTCAGTGAAAAATTTTTTACAGCTGAGTTTCTAGTACACTCACAAACTAGTAGTTGAACTCTGCCTTTTGCTACTGTGCTGACCCTAAGTGCAATTTCTCTCATGTGGAGTCGCTGTGCTCTGACTGCAGAAATAGCCTGTGGAGAGCCTGAAGAAGAACGAAAGCTCAGATGAATGTCTCAGGTTGTTCTGACTGCTCTAGCAAAGTGTCTTAGATGAAGAAATTCACTCCTCACAGTGGTAGAGTCTGAGCAGTGCAAAGTCAACATGTGAGCAGTTTCCAGCTCTGGCGCATGTTCAGTCTGTTCAAGGGTGTTTTCTTTGAGTGACGTGGCTAAAGGAGCAAATGAGCTCTCCCGGGCTGCTTTCACAGAGGCCTGGACAGTCAGGAAGGATATCAATTCCCAGAGGACCTCTCTTTGCTACCACCAGATTGAGCATTCGGTTTCAAGATGTCAATTTTGTGGCAATGCATACATTCAAATCTTAGAAATAACAGAAAAATCTAGAACGAGATGGAAAGTAATATCAGAAACCAAACAGGAAGAAATCGGAGCAGGTCAAAAGCAAGTAATATGGCATGAAGATAACTGTAACAATAGGCATGGGGGTCTGCTGATGTTGTTTATCAGCAAAGGACTGAGAAGAAGCCAACTTACATAGGTGTTCTCAGAGGGAATCGAGTATGTTTCTAATTTTCAAATGTTCTAAATTACATTGTAGGACTTTTGCTTACTTCTTTATTCGGATTGTCTTTCTGGAGTGTAAGATAATCCAAATAAGATAAACAAATAAATCCTAACAGTTGCATTACCCATTCTCAGAAATCAAACTAGCAAAGATACAACTGGCTGCCTCTAATTCAGTTCGACTTGCAGTACCTGGGTATTGGATCGCACCTTATCTCTGAGCTCCCCTAAGAGATAAGTCTAAAATACAAGGAAGAATATTTAACATGCCACGTGCACTGGCTATGGGCAAACAACCATGCTAGACCTTTGATACATAGTAATTTATTTCAAGGCCCTCAACCAGCAAAGTTATGGGCTTTATTTTATGGACAAATAAAGTTTTGATGGTTGAGGTAACTTACTCCTAGATTTGCAGGTAGGAGAAATCTCAAAGTCAATGCCTTTTCTTCTCTCTCATGCAGTCTCTGTTTAGATGACATAGATGTCAACTGCCTGCTCCTTAAAGTTTAGTCTTCCAAAAGCTGGATGCATCTCTGGTAACTATGATAACAATTTATAATAAAAGCTGTCTCAGAGCAATATCTGCTACACTCAGACAACATCTGATTCATTTAAGTTATTTGATCTCTAGAACAATATTATTTTCCCCAAGACTTACATACAAAAGCAATAAAGGAAAACTGGGGGAAATCAAGTGTGATCTCAGTATCATGCTTAATAATAAATGCTGGTCTTGTATAGATGAACTGGCATCAATAAAAGTAACTGCACTTAGTTACCTCTGCTCTCCCGAAGAAAAAGTGACACATGTTATAAATGGCAGAAATCCATCACTGAATCCCTTTATGGCATGATATTGAAAAGGATAACAGTAATGTGCAATTCCCTGGGCTACTAGCTTCAACTCTTCCTTCATCCTCTTGGCACTGGCAAAAGCCTGTAGTTTGGATGGAAGCTCTAATTATTTTCCATAAGGTTTCAGCACCTGTTTCCAGGCTCCAGTGGTCAGAGGAGCAGACTGAATGCCAACCGTCATGTTTGCTATTTCTAGTTCTGCCCTTGCCTCATAACCTTGGCATCATGGTTCTCTTGGACTTCATCCCAACTCCCCAGCGTTTTGTAAAATCAGTGGTTCCCAGTTCTTTCCCAATAGTCTTTTGAGTTCCTGACATCTAGAATGAGAGATGTTCCCAAGGAGAAGCCAAAATGAAACCCCATTTATAGGAAACTGCAGGTTTTGATGTAGGTAAGATATTATGTATGTGGGATATCCTCTTCTGGGTTCTCATGCTAGGACAGCCATATATTGTAAGTCAGTGACTGACTTCTGCATGTAAGTCTGTATTGCCCATGGCCCGTGTTCCCAGCATGCCTTGCACGGCTGAGAAGCTTGTGACTTTAATAACTCTCAAAGCCTTTTCCTGGTTTCATGTTACTGATTCAATAGCAAAGGATCAATTTATATTAAAGACCAAATATTACAAATTCTAGGGAGGACTCTTGGGTATCTATTTTGGAATTTAATTGAAATCAGTGTTATGTTGTTCACAGTTGAAAAAATGAACAGGTATATTTTGGGGGGCTTATAATGATGGATCGATATGTGCAGCGAAAGTCAGAAGGGAGGACGGTAAGACATTGATTTTTTAGGATGCTATGTGTGTGCACTAAAGGATACTTGCTGGTATCATCAGTATCTCTTTATGAGAGCAACTGTGAGTCTCTGGCTTTCAAAGTACCTAAGAGAGAAAGATTATACTTTTATTGTCTGCCATATTCCAAACTTGTAAGTTACTTTTCAGAACTAATAAAGAGAGAGCCTGACCTGAAAATGAACTGCATTCCAGAAGTATAATTTTGGCTGTTCTTTGTAACCTAGAATCTTTTTTCTTGTAGAAATGGGTCTCAACTTAAGTTCCTGGAAAATCTGTACAAAAATCATTTCAACCATATCCCTTGATGTATACACTCTCCAATAGGCCAGGCATATGAGGAGCCCCAAAACTACAAAAATACATTTTCTTAAGGGAGTTACTATATTATGAGGAAGACTAACTATTCAGGTAACCAGAGCTCACTGTGGCATAGTAGGTGCTATGAAGAAAAACAGGCCAAAGTTCACTAGAATCTGAGGCCTAAAGTTCATTAAAGATGGAATCATGTAATGTAGTTTTGAAAGACAAGATCATGAAGTAAGAGACATGTAAAGGCAAAAGAGGCATGTTTAGAACTTGTGACAATGGCACAGTGAGGAGTGGCAATGATAAACAGGTAGGAGGAGATGAGATAAATGAAGGAACAAGATACTAGAGGTTGGAGTATTGGTATTTGTCTTGGTAGTCAGGAAAGACTAGAAGGCCTCAAAGTGTGACAAAATGAAATTTACATCTTAGAAAGAGTGTACTGAGATGAAAGGGTAGATCTGGGAGAGGAGTAATAGAAGCAACAAGGGAACAGTGAGGTGGAAGTTTTAATGTTTTACAAGCCTAGTAAAATGAATTATGGAGCATTCCCTGTCTTTATAAGTGCCAAAGTAAGACAGCAAATTTGGGCTTTCAAAATCTCTTCTTCATTACTGAGTAGAACTCTTCTATCATTTTATCTGGTGGCATGTCTTCCTTTGGCTTCCAGATAATTTTCTTCTATGAATGTTTTCCATTTATTTTTGAATCAGTATTTCTTGGTTCTACTGTTTCATAAGTTTGAAGTTTTCATCTGGATTTATAAAAGTGCTTTCTGAATCAATGGATTTCAGTCCTCACATTCAGCATCATGTTGCTACTTTTTCTCTGCTGTCCTTTCTAACTCTAACAAGTAATTTAGAATCTTGATAAAGGCAAACATTTAGGTGAGTTTTTTTTTTCTAATGTTTGTTATTCTCTTCAGTTGAACTCTTGACTTTATTATATTCTTCCTACTTTTTATGAGGTTTACAAAATAATAAAAGTATATAATATCATATAGTTTACAACTTTTTTAACTTTCAAAATAATGCTGGACCCACTCATTTTCAACATTTAACTTAATGTTTTAATTTATCCATTATCCTTAGCTTCAGCAAAAGCCCCAGGAGTGATTGATATTTTTATTTACTATTGCTCCTTCTTCTTTTATTGTGATTTGTCTCTGTTGAGTGTTTTGTATTTCTAAATGGCCAGTACATTTTTCTAGTTAAAATGTGAGTTTTTAGAATTTAATTGCATGAGACCAGAGATTTTAGTCTGTGAACAACAACCTTTTGTATTGAGATTTGACATATTATTCCTAACTACGGTCAATTTTTACAGTCTCTATCTTTTTGAAAGAATTTTCATTTTCCGTTTGTAAAGCACAATATTCATCACTAGCCTATGCATTAGATTCCATTGCCTCTAGATTAGATGTTGAACTGGTGCCACAATAATGAACACAAGAAGAGTGCTGTGTAGATCATATTTAATTGGATATTGGATGTTATGGCAACTGAAGATCTATGACTATTTGACAATATTCTGAGTTAGATCAGTGAGTGAACTTAGGTACAATCACTAAGGAAGGTAATATAGCAAAAGTCTGGTATAAGAATTTGGTTAAAAGTTGCCTTTTCATGTTGCTCTGGAATGCTGATGTAACATTAGGTTAATGGTGTATGAGTACTAGCCCGGGAACACTATTCTGGGAGCCAAACACATCAGGGGAGTAATTGCAGCCCAAGAAAAGTAGGTAGAATGAGAAGAGAAGGCAGCCTACAAAACACTTCGAAGCCTACAAAAGTGTATTATTATACATATTACCACCTCACATGCCGTCCAATTTAGTATGTTGCTGGCAAAAGGCAGAGGTTATATAAGATGTTCTTGGCTGCCTTTCTCACAGGGGAAGCCCAGACATGGGCTCAGAATGATTCTAGTGCGGTCTCCAGAGGCTCATCCACAGCAGCTGGATGGGGACTGTGTGGACCGTGGTCTGGCTTCTTTAACTCCTCTTGCTGAGCTCCTAGAACCCATGCCACTCACAACTAAAGCAGAGATGAACATGTGAAGGACAGGGATGGACAGGGAGAATACGCATGGGTAAAGATGTGGACTCTTTTTTTATGTTTTGTCAAAACTGAACAGGAACAAATCCCATTTGGAAGAAAACTTCCGAATGAATAAGACAGTTCATACTGCTCCAGACTCTTCTCAGTGTAGGATCTATATCCAGAAGCCTGAATCGGCTATTTTTATCATACAACAGAATTCACTGTGCCAGTGTCACGGCCTAGGGGAAACATACAAGAGGATCGCGTTATTTTCAATTTCACTATCATTCTTTTGCTTACTTTTACTTCTGTGGTGTTGAAAACAAGAGAGAAATAAACAAATGAGACAGTAACTCTTTATCTGGTTGTATGCCTTCTCATTTACTCTCACATCCCACCTTGAGGCATAATAGCAACAAATACAATGATCCTCAAGTTCATTGTCTTTAAGCCTTAGTATCAGAGTCTATGAGAAGATCTGGACCTTATATGAAGAAGCAATTTGAGCTGAGGTGAAGTTCTGCTTGTTTTGCATTACATTAGTAATCTGACAAATGTGGGCCTAGAAAGTAAGATCTCCAGGGTCACAACACACACTGAAACTCTGATCTGTTGAGTTTAGGAAGATAACTAAGGTATATCCTAGAGCAAGATAATAAAGTGTAACTCTACATCAAAACTATTAATCATGCTTAGAACACAATATGTGGAAGCTTTTCATCTTCCCTCTGCCTTCACATCTTATGAAAGCAGGCCATTTTGACTGGTCAAAAGGAAGACCATCTTTGAGTTGGGTAACTGGGCCTGTTTCTGTGAAATAACTCAGATGAGAGTCAGCGTAAGCTGTGATGCCATTTGTAGAGAGTTTCATTGTCAACAATAAGCATAATTTAAAGTTGAGCCAGATCCCATGTCCCTTTCTCAGGATCTTTAAGACTCTAGATTGTTGCTGACTGTGCAAAATTGAAGTTGGGACTATGTATAGAGAGATACAAAATCATCCTAATCAACTGAATAAAACAGCATCCCACTCAGATTTCATGGCAATTTGACATGTGAGATTTAGTGATAAGCAGGATTGAGATATTAGAAAGGCTCAGGCTACATCTTTTATGAAATATTCACTATGTTCCAAGGACAGCATTTAAAAATAAGCATCAAGAAGTTGTGTGTACCAGGGTAATCACAGCTCTCATAATAAATTCTTTTTAATTTCCTTTCTCTGATCCACTGCGGAAAGCAGAGTCAGTGGTTTATAGGGATTGTAAATAGTCTTCTCTGCCTCATCTTTCCAGAGCATCCTTTCTTTCTGTAAATCCTCCCCTGGAGTGCTGCCTAGGAAAGCAGTACCCTGTGGAACAAACAGGTGTGAAAGAAAATCTGATGCAAATAGGACTCCTGCTGCCAGGGAAGCACATGCTTTGTACCTATATAAATGCTTTTCTCAGAAAGTTCTCACTGTTGAGAAAAAAAAAAAAAAACTGTCTGAAAGAAACCCAAGCTAGCTAAACGTGTTATTCTTTGTACACTGAACACATTTGTTTCTGTTTCAGACTGGCTGCCTTAGTCATGTGTGTGTGTGTTTAACATATTAAAATGAGGCTTCTATATCATTTCCCATGATTTCAGCACAGTTCTCTTCTTTGGATTCCAGGTGCTGAACTGACTAGGCTAAATTTATACTGTGGTATCATCAGAGACAGCCCTGGCTATACACACTGTTGCACAGCTTCAGGTGACCATGATCCACCGAGCCCTTGGCTAACGAGCACCATACTTGAAGTGTCCTCAGAGTGGCCAGAAAGGGCACCATATACAGGGTCCTCCCTTCCCTTCCCTAGCTTCCTCCAGTGCTATTTAATGTGATGCTCAATCCTCACATTCCCCTTGATCTTCCTATAGTGAAGCATTTCCCATCTTTATTTCTTTGAGTTTTCTACTGAAGGTTGCCTGATTTGGGCACAGCAAGAAAGCATAGCCATTCATTGCAGAGTAGGATACTATTATTCTAATTGTATAATATTACATTCAAATAAATCTTTTTATGGGTGCCTGCTTGTATGCTTCAGCATGCAGACCCTGGGACAAATTTAGAGACTCATATATTGCTACTAGCCTGGATTGACATGGAACAACTCAGGCTTTCTCAAACATTCATCCATATTTTTTTTTTTGGTATCACATTTATCATCATCCAAAATTTGGAGAAACACAAAATCTCCACATTCTCAAACAAAAAGCCAAGAGTTCTTTCTTTTATTGGGTTGCTCTGACCTAACAATACTCATTGGGTTTACTTCCACCCTGGGGTTTCCTCGGGGGAGATTTAGGGACTAGGATTTTGGATATGTGAAGGATTTGAATTCAGAGTGGAAGACTGATCCGGCCATTGCTCACAGATTATTCCCACATGAAGAGGCACTTTGCCTGCCAGTGTGGCTTCCTGACACTGCTACACTGTCCCTGCCGTACTTCAAGTGTGCCCTCCCAATTTAATTAACAGGGTAGACTGAAGGTGGGAAAGCCAGTGATTTTTGCCAGAGGCTCTTCTGAATCTGTCCTACCAGACAGTGATCAGAGCTCATCCTCTCATTTTAAAGAAAGTCCAGACATTCTTAAAGCTTGTTCTATTTTTAACAAAACACCATTAAACTGTCACATACACTTCTTACTGTTTTCTTTTCCACCATGGCTGATGGTGGCCGAGATATTTTGGTAGGAATTAAAGCTGTCTCTTTTATATTCAACTGATGTTTCTACTTCCCTGATATCATTATTTGGCATTTCTATAGACTTTATCTTTCTAATGGCTTTATAATCATTTATTAGTTATTCTCCCCACTTTCCCTGTTAGACAGAACTCTTTGCTTTAATACTTTTACTGCTTCACTCCCCTCTTCTTGACTCAGCTGTCATTTTTGTCATGGACAGAAGAGTTAACTAACTAAACAATCAGGGTCTGCTGTGTGTCAAGCTTTTTTTTTTTTTTTTTCCAAATCATGTAATCACCATAATCCTCTAAGAGGAATAAGATTCTTGATGGGATTTAGTGAAGTTCATGCTGCTCTGCCTTCCTCCTTTTAAGTTCACTACAGAAAAAAACAAAACAAAACAAAACAAACAATCGCCAAATAAGAGGACATATAGCCAGCTATAACAGCTGGACAATTACTCAGTCCACAGATGTACATGCCACCACCCAACCTACCAGACTAAAAATCTCTGGTAAGGGGCACCAATGCGAAGCTTAGACTAAAAATCCTAAGCGAGGCTGTTGTTCCTTCCTTGTCTTACCCAGTGCATGCCTAGGCATGCACTGATCTAACTGTACAGAGGCAGCACCAGCAAGGAAACAAAACAGGAGGTGTAAACCCAAGGACAGGCCTTGTTCAGGGAGCTTTCAGGTGGTCCAGAAGACTTGCCGAGCATGAGCACAGAGATGCCAGGGAGACAGTGGAATTCAGAAACCCACATTTAAGACACAGAGCTGCTGCACTTGTCAATCACTGTCATGAAAAGCTGAGGTTTGTCCCATCGAGTTCCTTCCATGTTAGGTGATGAGGTATGGACCACTTGGAAAAATTGTGGAAGCTACATCTTACAGGACCAGTTTGGAGAAATGGGAAAAGCACCAGTTGCATTCCTTTTCCACAGGTGGTATTGATTATCTATCAACACTGTTTCACAAATGAGAAAACTAAGACATGTGCCTAAATGAATGAAACAAGGGCAGATAAGTCAATGACAGACAGGCCAGATGATCTTTCTCTACACTCTTTCTGACTTCACAGGTTGCCTTGGGTTTGCTGTCTCTTGGGCCCCAAGCCACTGGCCTTGTACTTACTGGCCCCATCTTTTTTTTTTTTTTCTCTTCTGATAAGTATTTCAGGGACTGTTGTATACTTCTAAAAGCAGTTTATTACTTCACCTATTAATTGGGGAATTGACTACTTTATATTTGTTTCTCCCAGAACAAGGTACAGTCAATTCAATAAAATATCTGCATGGCAACTATTTTGACATACTGAGGCCACTATTTTCCCCATTATTGAGTTAGCTGATACATTATAGGACTATATTATAATCACATTTCTCATGAAGATTTGTACCTGTACATGATATATCTCAATTTTTATTTTTTCCCATTCTCCTGCCCTCCCTTCAACCTCTCTACCCTGTTTCTATATGCGCTTTGTTTCTGTATTTTTTTTCCTTTCTACCATCAATTTTTTCTTTCCCTTCTTTAGTTTCACCTGTTTCTACTCATTTACCTTTTCCCTTTGAACACTTTCTCCCTATTTCACAATATCTTTTTATATATTTTGGACCTCATTTACACCTTCAGTTTCTCACACTAGACAAATGATATGATATTTACACATCTGGGTCCTATTTATTTGACTTATCAATATGACCTTAAGGTGTATCCATTTAGTTATAAGTACCTCAAGTTTATCTTTCTTTATGACTGTGTAGTACTCTATTTTATAGAAAAATCACATCTTTATTATCCATTCAATAACTTATGGGCTTTTGGGCTGTTTTCAAGATTTATTATAAACTGTGCTGCTATAAACATGGGTATGCATATAGCTCTGTGGTATGATGTTTTTAATTATTTTGTGAATATAGCCACTTTTTACCTATTAATATACTTTCTTAATAGGAGACCCTGTTAGGACCTTTATATGAGACTTTTATTTATTTCTTAATGTACTTGTGTTTATTGGTACATTTTACATACACATTATGATCACATTCAATATTAAAAATTTGTACCTGTACATGACTCATCTTGACTTTCATTTTTTTCTTTCTCCTGCCTACCCTACCACCCCCAACCCCCTACATACAGAAGCTTTGTTTCCATTTTTTTTGTTTTCACTATCAAAGTTTTTCTTACCCTTCTTTATTTTCTCTTACCCCCTTAACCTTTTCCATTTGAAACATTTTCTTCCTGTTTCATAATATCTATCATACATTCTAGACCTCATTTACACTTTAGTTTTTCCTACTGGAGCAATGATATGATACTTACACATCTTCTTTATCCAATTTCCAGTTGATGAGTATTTGAACTGTTTCCAAGATTTAGTTATCACAAACTGAGCTGCTCTAAGCATAGTGCACATATGTCACTGTAAGATGATTCTTTTAATTCTTTTGTGTATATACCTCGCAGAGAAATAGCATGGTAAAATGGGATCACTAATCCTAGTGGTTTTGGGGGGTTTTTGTTGTTGTTCTTGATTTTTTTTTTTATGGTGGTTCCAGGAATCAAACTCAGGCCCTTGTCCTTCCATAATAGGCACAGTACCACATGAGCTAAAGCCTGGGCCCCTCTAATCCTAGTTTTCTGAGGAATCTCTACACTGATCTCCACAGTGGTTGCACCAGTCTACATTCTCACCAACAATGGAGAAGAGTTTCTTTCTCCCCACAGCCTTGCCAGCTTTTGTTTCTGGTTAATTTTGAAATAGCAGCCAATCTTTGTGGACTAAGATAAAATCTCAGCGATGTATACATCTACATCTCTTGAATGATCAT
This sequence comes from Petromus typicus, assembly GCA_004026965.1. Classification (NCBI taxonomy): domain Eukaryota; kingdom Metazoa; phylum Chordata; class Mammalia; order Rodentia; family Petromuridae; genus Petromus; species Petromus typicus. The sequence goes on along the minus strand of PVIR01026003.1, from coordinate 11,752 downwards.
TGATATTGGGTTTCTTTGCTGCTTTACTTCTTCGCTGAAAAATGCCTATTCATTTCATATGCCCATTTTTGGATTGGATCTTTAAATTTGGAGGAGCTTAATGGTTTTATGTTCTTTATATATTCTATATAGTAGTCCTTTTCTGAGGAGCAGCTGGTAAATTTTTTTCCAACTTGTAGGTTGTCTTTTCACTCTGCTGCTGGTAGTTTCTCTTGCTGTGCAGAAGCTTTTTAATAAGATGAGATCCCAGTTGTGGATTCTTCTGCTAGTTCCTGCTGAGATTTTTGTTTATAAAGTCTTCCCCTAAGCCAGTGTTTTTGAGTGTTCTACCTAAACTATTTTCCACTAGGTTTACTGTTTCTGTTTTAATATTTAAGTCTCTAATCCACTTTGGTTTTAGTTTGGTGTATGGTGAAAGAGAGATCTAGCTTTAGCCTATAGCAAGTTAAAGCTCAGTTTTTCCAGTACCATTTGTTAAAAAGGCTATCTTTCTTCCATTTATGATGTTTGGCTCCTTTGTCAAAGATGAGGTGGCATAGTGTTTCTGGAGTTGTTTCTGTATCTTCTAGTCTGTTCCATTGAACCTAGAGTCTGTTTCTTTTCCAGTACCATGCTGTTTCAATCGCAATGTCTTTGCAGTATAGTTTCAAATTGGAGATTGTGATACTTCTTGATATGAGGTTCTTAATTATTATTTATTTATTGATTGTGAGACAGGGTCTCACTTTGTAGTTCAGGCTGGCCCTGAACTCACTATGTAGCCCAGGCCACCCTTGAACTCATTGCAGTCCTTCTGCCTCTGCCTCCCAAGTGCTGGGATTGCAGGCATGAGCTACCATGCCCAGCATTGTTATATGTGGGAATCAATTTCAGGACCTTGAACTTGCCAGGCAGACTCTGGAACCATGGAGCTAAATCCCTAGCCCAAGACTTTTAATTTAGATTTTTATATAGTCCTAAGTACTAGTTTTAACACTTTCCTCCCTTCTAAATCTTAACAGATAAAAAAATTCAAGAAGTAAAGAATTATAGAAAAGTTAGGGAAAAAAAGAATAATGGCTAATAGCCTGATCAAGGATTAAATGGAAAAACAAACAAATAAACAAAAATACTGACACAAAAACTTAAAGCTCACAATAGTATAGGGGAATATGGTTTAAAGACAAATAGAGAAATACTTCAACAGTTTTAAACATGTTAGTGTATTATAGATATTAATGACCTTGGCTCTTCAAGGAAAAATGCTGAATTAGCAACAGTCCTTTTTTTCTATTGAAATGACAAAATATATATGTAACATTATTGAGAGAGATTTCTATCCAAGAAATTAAAATACAGAATGTGTCACTATTTAAAGAGATTATCCCTTAACTCTTAAACAAACAAAAATGTGGCTCTTCGGTGTCCTGGATAAATATGTTCTTGCCGATATGTTTTGCATGCTGTCAGGATAAATAAGTATACTGAAAAGGAATTACAAATTTGTCATATATTTTGCTTATGTATTAAATATCTATACCTCTCCTCATATCACATTTTTTTTGCATTTCAAGGAGACCTTCAAAGAAATATACTTCTTCTTGAGACACTCCAAACAAATGAATCATACATAAATAAAGAGTAAAATAAAAGATGCATAATAGGAAGTAGGAAGATGGATCTTTCTTAAATGGAAAAGAGATCAACAAATGGAGAGAGCGGGGTATGAGGGGATGAATAAAAAGGATTAAAATGTGTCATATATATGCAACAACTCCCTTCAAGGAATGTAAACATTAACTAATAAAAAAATAAATCCAGATGCAGAAGGGAGCGTCTGACAAGGAATAGCAGGTGGTTGGAGAAGTAATAGGGTTCTACTGGAAAAGCCAGAGATCTAGGCCAAAAGTTTGCTGTTGGTGAAAGTTAGTACAACAAGTGCCCAACTTGACTAGCAGAGAAATTCCTGGAGTAGAGATCATGCATTAAGTATCCAGGCATATTTTTCTCATTAAAACTTGCTATAGAATGAGACTACCTACATTAGGGGTTAAAAGGCAAAAAGAAATATAGGAGAGGTAGGAATGAAGCAAAGAAGGCCTGGTGTGACATGGAGGGACTGTCCGAAGGTGGGAGGAGATTTGAAAGGAAGACTACCTGGGGACAGCATTGAAGTTGGGGGACCCACCTCTGGAATGTACATGCTAACCCTTGGCATGGACGTCTAAATTTTCAGTACACTGAAATATCTCTTCCTTGGGTATATTCTAGAAAATAAAAGTCTACCAATGCAGGGTAAAAGTCAGTTCTTATTTAGAGTAAATAAATTGTAAACTTTAAAAGCTAGATTGTACCACACTCATACAAATCACATGAATTCATACAAAAATCAAGAGAATATTAGCACCATTTTGTCATTCAACTGCCTGAAATGATACACATCCAATATTTTTTCTTATCTATTTTGGTTGAATATATTTTGACTATTTCTTCATAAGACTACACTTTTGTAATGTTTTCTATAGAGTAAATTAAAAGTAACTTGCTTTTTCTTTAAATTGATAAAAGTTGGATTTTAATATCCACTGTTTTTAAATGTTCTTTATATTTCACAATTTTTATTGGAAACATCAGGCAAATGTTTATTTTGTTGTCTTCTTGGGGAATAGGAAATTCTTACTATAAAACTTTTAATCTTTTTTTGTAATTGATTTTATTGGTACATTTTATACATACATCAATAGCACAATCAACCCTGAGAATTTGTACCAGTACATGGCATGATTTAAATATAATTTTTCCCATTCTCCTGCCCACCCCACAACCTCCCACCCCTATATACATAAGCTTTGTTTCCTTTTTTTTAACCATCAAATTTTTTATTTCTTTTCTTTACTTTTCCCTTTTTGACTATTTCCCTTTGTCCCTTTGAATATTTTCTATTTCACAATATCTATCCTACATTTTGGAACTCATTTATATCTTTGGTTTCTCATATCAGAGAAAAGATATGGTATTTACACATCTGTGACCTATTTATTTCACTTACGAGTATAATAATTTTAATCTTTGAACTGAAGAATCTACAGGCTTTCAATTTTTTTCTTATACTACAGCTATTCTTAAATATTCTTTTAGTTGACAGCATTCAATTAGTTCATGGTCAGTGGTCTAATTCTAGTGATGAATTAGAGAATTATTGTGTCTGTGGCTGTTAACGTGTCATGGAAAGTGGATAAGAAATTTGAGAATTTCTTGATTGAGATGGTCAGATTTCACATATAACTCTACAACCATCTTACTTGATGTCTGTAGTACTGTGCCAGGCTTTTACCCTGCAAAGAGGAATGTTGATAAATACCATTTTAGAGTTTAAAACAGATGTATAATTATCTATATTTAGTATGTGATATGCAGAGTAGTGTTCCTATATCATATTCTTGAAAGGGGTACTTAGCATAAATAAAATGATCATATTGAACTCCTTTTTCTGGTAGAAATCCTTCAGTCATTTTTTTATACACATCATCTAAATAGTTTATTCTTAGGTTGTAGAGTTTTCTAATGTGCAAATAAAATTTTCAGTATTATTTATAGATACATGCTGGTTTCTAGTTTGAGGCTTTTGTAAATAGTGCATGTCATTCTTGTGCATGCCATTGGATGAACACTTGAACTCATTTCTATTGGTTCCATTTTTTTAAATAACTGTATCCCAAAGCAGCCAAATACTCTGCTTTAGTAACATTTTCCACATAGATTCTCCAAGTCATTGAACTCTTCTGCCTAAATATCACAGATCTGATATTTGGAGGAATTTTTAATTGGCTAGCTCTGGCTTTATACATTTCCGACCTTGTCCTATACTAGTTCCTTAATTCAGATGCTGAATGATGTAAGATAAGTCCACATCATATTACAACCTTTGACTGTGTGTTACTAAGTGGGATCACACAGCAGGAGGTAAGTAGAGTCCTATAGTGCTAATAATAGTTTATCTATTCAAGAAATAAACTGTGAATCTCATGATAATATTCCACCCCACCTATAACTATATGCAAGACCAATTAGCTTTCTCCCAGTAGGATTCCCAGAACAGTTAAAACAACTAAAATGGTATCTGCCACTGTAAGAGAAATATGATGGAAGGAAAGTGAAAGGAGGCAACAGTTATAATCTACTGTAACACAAATATCAGATCTTTTGGAAATTTTACAAAACATCACAGCTCATTGAGAAAATAGCTAAGACTTCCCCTGGAAAGAAAAGGACCTGAAGCTCAGGCTTCATGAGACTATTCCTGATGCTCACATAATGAGTAACCAGAAAAATCCATTGACATCCAGCATCAGCTTACCTATTGGGTGTTTGGTGAGCTGATCCTGCTAGTCTTACTCTAGATCATTCAGATGCTGGGAATAAGGGCAGACAGTAGATCTAGCAAGCTCGAAGTGAGAGGGCTTGGCATGGCCCAGCTCCTTTCATGCTCTTGCTCTTCCAGCCAGCCAGCCTGGGTTTGTTCCTTCTTATGACAGTGGCAGGGAGCATGAACAGAAACTCAATGTGCGGAGCTATTTGAACAGAAACTCAGTGTGCAAAACCATTTTCAACCTCCAGTGTAGAGGTGGCAAACCTATGGCATGGGGGCTAGCATTGGGTGTTAGCACTGAAAGTGCTGAAAGGTTCACCTTTACTGCTGTAATGCCTATTAACTCACTTCATAATGATCACAGAAAGCCATACAGCTGAGTTCAGAGTCAGAAGTGAGAAATGCCTACCAAGGTCCACAGCAATGAGTGTGGGTTAGTGGGAAGAGAAGGACAGGGCCTATCCTTGCCATGAAGGCACAACTGTTAGGTATCCAGTAAATTGCCTCTGGGTCTCCAGTGTTTCCTCCACACACAGCTGGAAAATTTTTAGAGGTTAGCTAAGGTTGGGAGAATAAAGTAGTGTATGCAGAGAACACAGCTGTTACCAATTAGTGTCAGAGCGGAAACATCCTTTCTCCAGTCAAAACAGTTTTCTCCCCAGATGAGCCTCCCGCAGACTTTTTTTCCCATCAGGAAATACATAGAAAATGATAATATCTTTACAGTATATTAGACTAGGCTGATTATGACAAAGAGTACACTGGATAAGCCACCCAAGAGCTGCGGAGCTCAACTTCTCTGTATCCCTGGCACTAATTTCTGCCATTTCTCTGTGATTCAGCACACTGGTTTGCAAAGTCTTCATTTAAAGTCTGAGGTTGCTCAAGTGTTCAGCAATAGATAATCCCATCTTGAGTATGTGCAACACATTCCATATACAGGCACTTCTAGCCTACGAGCTTCATTGGTCACTTATGTCTAAGTACACAAAGGCTGATGTGGTACTGCATCTAAGAAGGCTTCATTTTCCTTTGTTACATTTTGCTTTCTGAAGAAAGAAAGCAGATATGTGAAGATATAGCAGAAAAAAATTAAGATGGGCTTCAAAAGTTCAAAGAAGCAAGAAGGGTCAGGGAGTGAAAGGATATAGAACTATTTGGGTTAGTTTGGCTTCTCCTTATTTGGGGTTCTTCCTCCACTGCTGTGAGAATGTCTTCTCTTTGACAGGAAGTGAGGAATATCTTCATCGCAAACTGCTACTGTTCTCTTAAAGAGACCCTGAGCTGAACTATAGTGCTGTGTTGTTTCATAGATAGTTATGTGCAGAAGAGAAAGAAATCATTCTTCTTGAGTGATCATGTAGAATTATATGACTGTTAATCTGCGCGGTCATTGATAAGTTTTAACTGGTTAGTGTTCCAATACCCTCTATAAAAGTTCAAGAACTAGTTTATAAAATTTCCTAGAAAGAACCTTTTAGCTTTCTCTGCTTTGCATCCCCAAAGAGAGTTATGGAAAGATCAGACGTTTAGGGACTCAGGTGAAATCTCACTTTAACCAACTTGAAGAGAAAATAAAACTGCTGTAGTGAGCCAAAATCTCATTAAAATGGATATTCACTCCTGTACAGTATGAAGGAATATATTATTTATTGAGTTGCTTATTTATTTACATAAAACAAATGTTAGGTATGCCCTGTGTCTACAGGCATTACCAAATGAGAGAGATGTAAAAAAGTATGTTCCTTCCAGGGTTGGAGGAATACTTAAAATTATCTCTTCCATGGTAACTATATTTAAATGGAATAGATGAGCCTCTTATTAGGATTTTATGTTTCTTTACACTGTACAGTAGAGCCATGATGGAAGCATGGACAGAGTTTCTTTCATTGTGTTCAATTTTAAGGACTATGTCTTAGGCAAAATCCTTGTAGAGACGCCTAAACAGAATTGTTACTGCCACGTTGTTCATAGAGAGATTTAGTAGGAAAATAAATTATTCTTCTAAGATTAACAAATAGAGTTATAAAATATTAATCCTAAAGCCATTGCCAGTTTTCACTCTTTAAGTGTCACTTTCTAATTACATTTCATTAATATTTCAATGATGCCTGGTCTGGATATGTTATTTCTTATTGTGAGCCAAAGCGGCACACTGAAAACTACCCTTCTTTGGTTTAACACAATGATCTGTTCAAAGACTGAGAAGTGCTAGTTTTGGCTGGACCCAGAGACTGTATATTCTGACTCTTTTTTAAGTTTTTAGACCTTATCTGAATATAACTACAATTTGAATGTCAGAATCCAAATTGCATTTTTAGCAACCCCTAATACAGGCATGAACATAGGTACCCTTTGCAACATGTAGCATTGTGAAAATTCACGAATACAGCATCCAGTGTGAAGTACATGTAGTCCACAGAGGCATTTAACTTCAGACTGCACCTTTAATTCCAAAAGAGCAGTATTTCCACGAAATAGATTGACAACCAGCTGCAATGTTTTGGTACCAGTAGCCTTGCCCATCTCAGGCTCACTCTTTTAGGCTCAGCTTGATGTACACAAAGTCGATGCAAAAGAGGACAAGCTCCCGCCCAACTGGAACATGTATGTAGTGGCATGGCTTTATGGGGAGTGAGAACAGGCACGGGAGCCAGATGTCTCAGCAGAATGTGACGTGGCATGATGTTGCTTTCCCTTCTCTCTGTCTGTTCCTTCTAGGGGAACAAACTGCCTGGTCTTTAGGACTTAGAAGGTTGATACAGTGCCTCATTGCTCATGATTCACTGCTTCCAGTGACAGACGAAAAACAGACAAGGGTAAACATGCTGAACAATCTGACTGTATAATTCTCCTATTTTGCTGACTTTCTTCTTTTTCCTGCTTATTATACTTTCAAAAACTATGAGACCAAAGAGCCAGGGATATAGTTCAGTGGTTCCGGTGCCTGTCTTGCAAGCGCAAGGGATGGGGTTCAATCCCCAGTAACCACATAACACTACTGGGCGTGGAGACTCACCCCAGCAGCAACCAGTACCACATACCACAGTGCCGGGTGTGGTGGCTCACGCCTGTAATCCCAGCACTTGGGAGGCAGAAGCAGGAGGATTGCTGTGATGTGAGTTGGAGGCTGAGCTCAGGGCCAGCCTGAACTACAAAAGTGAGACCCTGTCTCAGAAAACCTAAAAAAAAAACCAAAAAACAAAAAACAAAAAACTATGAGACCAGAACAGTAGCAGAGGAAGGGGCTTTGAGGAAATCAAAATAGATCAGAATCTGTTCAACTGTGACTTTTATGTATATTTCCAAAGCACTGAAAAAATGTATCATGTTCATTGACAGGCCACACAGTAAAGTGAAAGCCTGGTTTTCAGAGAAATAGTGGACTATACATTGCACTGGAGTAGGATCAGATTGAGTATATTCTCCGCCCATCTCGTCAATTGTGTTTCAAAGATATCGAGTTGAGAGACTGGGGAAATGCACCTCTGACCGACAGAAGAGTTGATTTATAACACAAGACACTGAGTACTGTGTAAAGTCAGGGGTGTTGCAGAGTAGCAGGGAATTGTTCAATTTACTGTACTCTACATAAAACAGCTTTTGGAACAGATGGACATAGAAATGGCAGAAAAGTCTAGGGTTGATAGAAAGATAAAGGCATACATTAAGAAAAGTTCTTCTACAGTCATGTCAATGACAAAATAATGGGATTTTAAAAGCTTTTACTTTTTAAAATCTTTGCCATAGCATTACATGGTTAATGAGAAGGAAATGTAATCATGATTTTTTTATTGTTTTTAAATGGATATAAATTGCATATATGAAAAGCTACACAATCATCTCCACACGTATGTGTAACTTGAGTTAGCATACAAGAGGGCAAAACTTTGCTTTCTGCAGACAGATGACATTTTTCCTTAGAAAGGCCCACTAGTTAGCCAGTGATTACTTCTGGCAACTCAGGCTAATTACATGTATAATATCAGTTAGCTCTTGCCATCATGATGTTGTTTAACAGAGTGCATATGTTTTCAAGACTTTGTAGTCATTCCTGTTCAGAGATTTGTAAGTTACCTATGTCTTGGCTGATCCAAATGAAGTTCAGCCACATGCCTATGCTACAGGCTGCATGTAAGAGAGGCTTGACTCTTGTCATTTGGGCTCCAGGTGGCTTTATACATACTCATTCTGGAGCCTGGCCTCAGAGGTAAGACATGTTCTTTGCCTGACAGATAAAAAGAGCCCGACATATTGAAGTGAAATACACAAGGACTACATAAATAAGGCTATAGAATAGAGGGAGAAAAGTGATGATTGTGTATCGATGCTGATTATTAGATAACTGATACTATACTGAATTTGATATTTATACTTTCTAGACAAAGAAGTACACAACATCTATGCCAGATTTTAATCCAGCAAACTACACAACAGTAACCATTCTGATTTCCAGCCTGTTATGATTTTCTTTGGGTTTGTTACTGTCAGTTTACAAATCATGAATCTGATTTATGGCAGATTTCCTCCATAACAAAGAAAAGTTAAAATACTGATTAGTATTTAATCTCATGAGGCTTTAGCTTTATATGTCCACAACTGTTAGGAAAAGCTGTACTGGAAAAATTCTAACCTATGGGGTCTTGAGGCCATAGTTATGTATCCTTTTTCCATAGGAAGAGCCTTGAAATATGGAAGGTGTGGTTACCATTACTGTAGGAAAGAGCTAATATTTTAGATTTAATAGGGAAAAGCTGCCATAAAGTACTGCTTACTTTAGAAATAGCAGTGGGTGCACTACACTGTGACCTCCATGCCTGATTTTTCTCATTATAGCCATCAAAATTAAATTCTTTAATCTACAAATCAAATTTCATAAGTCATCTCTTCCATATCACTTTTTCTGAATACCTACCTATTTTCTACCCTCCCACCTTTGTCACTTAAAATACTGGGGATATGTATAGACACCCAGTGTTTGCAGAGCTGATAGTCACGAAGTGCCAGGATGGCCTCAGCTCTGTCTGCCATTCTGAAAGAAAATAAAATATTTACCAAAATATTAGACTCATCCTATAATTGAATGCACTTTGAAGAAAAGGATTAAATGGATTTAAAATATGGATCTTTGGACAGGAAAACACTTAATATGGTTGTTCCGTCTGTTGCAAAGTTGGAAGGCAGTATCTGAGTTAAAGTTACTAAATGGTACACAATTATTAAAGCAAGTCATTCATCCTATCAAGTGCAATGAAATAGTCACTACACATGCAGAAGCTTGGGTTTTGCTCCTGGTGAAAGTGAAATCTATCTTTACTTTGACTTTATGTTCTAAAGTTAAAAACAACAAATTGTTCTTAGGCTTTCTGATACTTGCATGTAAATACGCTAAAATTATACAAGCAATGTATACAGGATATAATGGATAAAAAAATAAAAAGGTAACTGTTATGTAGCCACCCCTCTAGTCATGATCTGTCTTCGTATGGTCTATTTATTTAATACTAAAAAATACTGAGTGACTTGAAAACTAATTGAATGTGCTGACAACTTGATTTTAAAATGGGCTTTACAAAGACTTTTCCATTTCTGTAAATAATTCCTTTATGATGTATTGTAAGGTCAAGATGGCTTAAGGAAAACCTGTTGTTTCAATATTAAGAACATATAAAATGTCTTGCATGTAATTTTTGCTGATGCTGGTATAGAATTTTGTATCAGGCTTCCATCACAGGAGAATGGTTTAAAAAAAACAATTAAATTTGTGCATATTTATCCAAAGGAACTTCATTGCTTAACTTTATTTATACTGACAAAAATGGGACATGCAGCCTTTTAAACAAAAACTTTTGACTTATTACCTAAAGATACTTTGTAATTTCAAAAATGTAGAAGAAAGATAATGCATTGTTAACCTTTAAATGATATTACATTCTGAAAAAAAAATCCTGCTTTATTTCATTTTGAGTCACAAGTAAAGTGAGTTTGTAATAATCTATTCAACTGCCTATGTCTTCCTACTTATTTCTGACAGTCATTCAAAGGGGGAGTAAGACTGCACTTAACTAGACTCACTAAAGGTCAGAATTGAAAGTAGCATTAGCTCTTTTATAAAGGGACAATCTGAAATAAAATGCTATATTATTTCAAGACAAAGGGGAAAATGAAGAATTTACAATTGAATTGTGGACTTCCTTTTCTTGGACAGGGCAAGGGTGCACGCGTATTGTCATTTGTATCACTGCTCCACAAGGAGCAATAGCTAAACTGGTCCAGTGCAGATGGTGAACTGCTAGTGACCCACAATGAGCTAAATACAGAAACTGAAGGTAAATTTTTGAATAATCATATTTACCAGGCATGATGGTCAATTTTTTTTTTTTTTTTTTTTTTGAGACTGGGTCTTGCTTTGTGGTTCAGGCTGGCCCTGAGCTCAGCCTCCAACTCACATCACAGCAATCCTCCTGCCTCTGCCTCCCGAGTGCTGGGATTACAGGCGTGAGCCACCACGCCCGGCACTATGATGGTCAATTTTATACATCAACTTGACTATGCTAAGGGAGTCAAGATAACTGGTTAAACAATATCCTTTTATGTTTCTGTAAGGGTAGGTCAGGGAGAGATTGCCATTAAAATCAATAGACTAAGGAAAGAAGATCTTCCCTCACCTAATATGAGTGGCATCATCCAATCTACTGAAGACTCAACTAGAAAAAGACTGGGGGAAAAGAGTAAATTACCTTTTTCTCTCCTTGAACACCCACATAGCCATCGTAACTCCTGATTGTATGAACCGCAGACAGAATTTGTGCTCTCAAAGTTTGTCAGTGACTGAAATATCTTGCAAGAACCTAAAGAAACAAGTTTTCCATTAAAAAGTCCTACGCAGGAAAAGCTCTGTTGTGGATGAAAGCGGCAACTTACCTTCTATTAGATGCTTGAGGAACTCCTAGTTGTAAAGTTACCAGGGCAGCCAGGTCTTTGGTCCCACGCTTGTCGTGGGTGCTCTTCATGGTACCATTTCAGATTCTAGCAGGGTCAGCCTGTGTGATTATTGGCTCTAACTCAAGCCTTGTTTCTCTAATTTGTTTGCAAATTAGAGTTGAATCCTCTTGAATTACAAGTAACTAAATTAAATGAAAAAGTATCCTGCATTCATTATGTGTTCTAGTTTTTCCTCCAGAAATGGGTACCATGAAATTGAAATATATTGAATAGAATTGAGATGAACCTTGGCTGTCTGCACATTCCTCTGTCCTTCCCACAATTATCATATTTATAACTTTTAAAAGAGCTGGATATAAACCAGACTGTTGTTTATAAATCTCTCTCCAAAAGAAGACTAAAACAATGAAAGACAGAAATGGACAAATGCAGATTCTGCTGTTCTTTCTCCCCTGGAAT
>PVIR01026002.1:0-24326 GCA_004026965.1 Petromus typicus | reverse complement strand
ACGCATCCACGTGAGCCCGCCTCCTCACAGACACGGCCCACACGCATCCACGTGAGCCCGCCTCCTCATAGACACGGCCCACACGCATCCACATGAGCCCGCCTCCTCACAGACAGGGCCACACGCATCCACATGAGCCCGCCTCCTCACAGACAGGGCCACACGCATCCACATGAGCCCGCCTCCTCACAGACAGGGCCCATGCTCCTCCGTATTTGCCCTCTTACTTGTAGAGGTCAGGTTGCGGCTGCTCACACTCAACAGTGGCATGCAGGGCGTCAATGTCCTCCTCAGTGTGGAAGCCCTTGGTGTCCTGGACGGCATAGTGGGTCTGCAGGGGACAGGAGATGGGGCTTGGTCCTGGATACCACTAGCTGTGTGTCCACACAGATATGATTCTGGTGCTTACAGAAGCCTAACTAGCTGCCTGTTCCACAGCCTGGGGCAGATAATCAGCCCATTCTGTTGCTGAGGTGGACAGACATCTTGCTCCATGCCCTCTCACCACTAGCAAGGCAGCACAGTACCTGGCTTCTGCGCAGCACGGCACTTGGGTTTTTGTGTCCTGTGGCAGCTATACCGGAGAGTATAGTAGCTTCCTGGCTCTAATGGCCCAGGATCCTGTGGGGCTGCTTGTCCTTCCGCTTTCCCAACTCTGCCTGGATGAGCTGTCCCACTGGCCCAGAGCAGCTGCTGTAGGGCTGTCTGGTGCCTGGACCAGATTCTCCGAGGCCTGTCTGTACCCAGCCACGCATGCATGGCACTTCTGAGGTGGGAGGCAGGCGGTAACATGCCGCAGGAGGCAGTGCACCTCTGGGTCCTGCCTAGTGTCCCTCCCTGTGTCCCCTTGTGTGTCTCTTTCTAGCAATCAAGTGTGGGATCCACAATGTTAGTGGATTGAAGCCAGAGAGGGTGTGATGGTCTCACCAGGCATTCAGTGCACATATATGGCTTCAGAAACGTTCTGCTATCTTCTCCCAAGAGCCCCTAAACAATGTGTTTGTCCCTGACTTGCAAATGTGATAGGTTCAGAAAGAGCAGAAAGACCACCAGGTCCTATGAGCAGGCTAGGCACCGAGGACCTTAGACCCTTCCCAGTCCCAAAGCCTCCAAGGAGAGGGCTCTCTTAACCCTGTCCTCAGAGCCAAACGTGTGCAGGTAACTGCAGAGAACATGGAAGACACCATGAGCAGACGCAGAGGTGGGTGTGGGTGAGTCTGGGCCAGAGAGCAAGCCGCAGCTGCCATTGGGGACAGCGAGCCCTGCGTCTGACCAAGAACCACACAGTCTGGGACAGAGCACATGGCAGAGGCTGCCATCAGAGTCGGGGCTCAGGAGGCTCGGGGAGCCCAGACCTTGACTGCCTCTCTTTTTTTTTTTTAAGGTTTTTTGAGACAGGGTCTCGCTTTGTGGTTCAGGCTGGCCCTCAGCTCAGCCTCAAACTCACATCACAGCAATCCTCCTGCCTCTGCCTCCCAAGTGCTGGGATTACAGGCGTGAGCCACCATGCCTGGCACTGTGGTGTGTGGTACTGGTTGCTGCTGGGCGTGAGTCTCCACACTCAGTGTGTTATGTGGATACCGGGGATCGAACCCGGGTCCTTGCGCTTGTAAGACAGGCGCCGGAACCACTGAGCTAACTCCCCGGCCCCCTTGACTGCCTCTCAACACACAGAAAACCTCCAGTCACGCAGGACCCGGTGTCCCAGAAGTCCTGTCACAACTGCTCACAGCAGAGCACTAATTCTCCACGGAAGGCTCCACAGGAAATGGCAAAACACACTGGGAAATATTCCGCTAGTCTCTACAGTGCTTTGGAAACTTGTAAAGAAAATCCCTCCACCCCCGCAGGAGCCATCTGTGCCCAAAGGTGTCCCCAAAGCATTAAATCTGAGCAAGGACTGAGCTACAGTCCTTTTCATAATCTCCTTGGAAACTTCCAGATTCTTTTAAATAAGAGAAAATTCTTAAAATTAAAATTAATAGTGCTACATTTTTTTCTCTTGTGATTGTTAAAAGTTTTGTATAAGCAACCATTAGTGTAGAAATCTATATTGAGTGTAACAAACTAATTCTTGTCTCAGAGAAGCCTTTCAAGATTGTTGATAAAGAAATGGAAGTTATGAGCAGTCAGGGCCTGGAACGGTGTGATCTTCCTTGGAAGTTTAGACTAATTTTGAATGACAGGTGAAGACCTTCAAAAGAGAAGCACTGATCTGGCCCATTAGTCACCTGGCTGACAGGGGCCACTTTATGCTATCTGCTTGTCACAGACACTGCAGGTGGAAAGGAGGTAGAGAACAGAAAAGCCGGAGTTGGGGTTGGCCACACGAGCCCCAGTGTTCCCTGTGGCCAGGCCCCGTGTCCTGGCCCAGTCTTCCCCAGCCCGAGCGTGTCTCGGCATGGCACGTTACTTTATGGCTTGACTCTCCGTCCAAGCTGGCGGTAGTCACGTGGCAAGTCCCATCAGCCCGGTTGCTGGACAGGAAGATCAAGTCACAGGGAAAGGTCTCATCTTCCTTGACCATGACAATGTCCCCAACCTGCAGGACCAAGAGAGCAGATCAGCCTGGCTCTGACTCCGTGGCAAAGGCGCCCACCGCCAAGTTTTCTCCCAACACATCTAGCTCAGACACCAGCCTGGTATTTCTGCTGGCACAGAATGGTGACTCCTCGTGACCAACACAAGGAGGAGGAGTTTCCCACAAATGATGGGAGCAGGCCTTCCCAGCCAGAACCCGCACCTAGCAGATCTCAGGGCTCACAAACGAATGTTAACGTGAACCAAAGATTGAGGTTGTGCAGGAGCTGAGCGCTGGCGCTCCTGGGCTGGGCAGGGCAGGATCCCCAGAAGAAGCACCAAGTCCATGTCACAAAAACCGAAAGCTGTGGCTTGAAGTATCACAGCTCACACGTGGCCAAGAACCACAGCACAAACCCCTGAGGACGTCACTTCACATCCCAGCTCCTCCACTGATGGACTCAGGCGCACCACCAATGGGGACTGATACAAATTAAAGAAATCTGAGGAATCGAATAACCATGGATCCGTGTGAGTGGAATTCAGCGAGAGAGGATCACACAGGGACAATAAACAAAGAAGAGGAGAGGTAAGAAGCCAATGCACAAATAAACAAACATGGGAAAACATTACAAACAAACAAAACAAAATAGTAAAAACATCCTCAACTAAAGCGAGTGCAGAAGGCAAAGACAGGAAGCAGACTTGTGGAGAGGGTTCCAGGTGCAAGCGGGTGCCTGGCCAGCCCTGGCAAAGTGACCTCTGGCCAATGAGCAGAGCACACAGCAGGTAGTGGTGCCACCAAGAGCTGGTGAGGCTGCCAGGATCCCATGCCGGCAGGGCCACTTGGGCAGTGTCGGTGCCCTTCCTGCATCTGAGGCGATCACAACACAGCCAGCAGGTTGACTCGCACATGGCCAGCATGCCAAACAATGCAGCCTAACACTGTAGCCGGCCTGCACACAGACATGTGTGGCAGCACAGGGGAACACCGTGGGGCCCGCGTCAGAGACACACTCAGCGGGGTGTGTGCTGTGACACACCAGGGCTGCACAGGACAGGCCCGTCTGACTGCTGCCTTCTGCAGCGGAACTTACCCTAGAATGGGTGGGGTGGGAAGGGACACAGGTTTCTAACTTTTCCCACAACTACAGGTGACTATGATTATCCAAAATAAAAATTCCAACAGGAAAACACACAAAGGGGGCGCTTTAGTCTCAGAGTCCTTTGGGCCCGGTGAGGCTAAGGCTGAGGTGTTCTGTCCAATGGAGGCCAGGCCCAGACCTGAGAGCCCCGGCTGGCCAAGCAGGGCAGGTTACGACTTCCAGCCAGACTCCGGTACTGGGTAGCACCTGCCACTATATCAAATCTCACGTTCCTGTGACAGACTCTGTTTAGCACCATTTCTCGAGATAGATGGCGGTCTTAAAGTGCCAGGGATGCTCCAAAGAGACCATGACCATGATAGCAGTGGCACAGGCCTCAGCTCTGTCTGCCTGCGGGGATGTGGTGTCTGTGGGCCCTGTGCTCCCAGCCCTAAGACCCCACAGTCTAGGAAGCAGCTCCGAGCTGGCACAGGGGAAACCTCCCCTGATGTAAGGCTCGAGGGGCAGAGGGCTGGGCCACCATACAGGAGAAGCAGAAGAAGCTGGCACCACAGGCAGGCCTCGCTGACCAAGCCGAGCAGCGGAGCAGGTAACGAGCTGCCTAAGGGCTGTCTACACCGGCTGGGATGCTGCCAGGAGAGGGATGAGGGCCAGAGGGAGAGGCGGCTGGGCATCACCACATGGGCAGCTGCAAGGCTGGGGGTCAGCCTCATGTCACCGCCAGCCCACAGGGCCCACTCACCCTGAGCTTGCGGCTCTGCTTGCGCACCAGCTTGCCATGCTGGATGAAGTGCACAGGACACTGGTTCATGGCGTTGTCGGCTTTGTGGCGGAGCCAGTCTTCATACCCCTGGGACAGGAGGGAGGGAAAGCAACGTTAGCTGTGCAGCAGGAGTCTGGCCCAGGGGCAGTAAATTCAGCCGCAGCTCAGTCCTCACGACTCTGTGCAGACACTGCCACGCAGTGGGGCCGCTGTAAGCACCTGCAGTTGCAGATACCTTTGAGAATCATCTTTGCAACTGTACTGCTGTGTATAACCTCAACACACCCTCAGGACAGATTCCTAAAAGGAAACGTCTGCGTCAAAGTGCAGCAAGAGTTGGAGGCTTCCGCCTTGACATGCCTGGTCCTCACTGCAGCGCCGAAGGCCCTAAGGACCCAGCTCCAGCCTCGTGGGTCTCACAATGGCGCCAGCTCTGTGGTCTGCATGTCCACGCTGCTACCGAGTGAGGAAATGAAAAATCAGCACCAGGAATTCAGTGGTCCAGACTGTCTCCTGTGAGGACCAGACTCCCAGAGGGACTTGGGGAACCCTGAGGACACATGGCCAGGTCTGCAGGGCCCAACCCACACCCTTCATGGGCGCGTCAAGGCAGAAGAGCCGTGCTCACCGGAGCCTCACAGCGTTGCAGGCTTTTTAGAAAAGACTACCACAGAAAAGCACGGTGTGTCAACAAGAAGGCGACTGTTAGGAAGCGCAGCAGAAGCTGCTCTGCGCGTTATGCAGATGTCTCGAAGGAAGCATTATTTCTCAACACGAAAACGGGTAGGTGCGACACTGGTGTGCCTAGAGCACAAAGAGAACCCTAAAATGCATCATACAAAGACAAACAGCTCTATGAAAACCCTGTGAGGAATCTGAAGACATCTTGTAAGACGTGTAAGTGGCCAGGAGCCAATGAGAAGATAAGCCACACTGTCGCACCTGGGAGATGCCAAGGGAGGTGCTGAGCCCGGGGGAGGCCCCCGAGGCACACGGACCCTCAGGCCACTTGAGGCATGAGTCAAGGACAGTCTGTCCAGGCGCCACCTCCCCTCAGGCTCCAAACCACCTACTCCTGGGCCTGAACCGAGGACGCAAAGCCTCTCTGTCCCATCTGAAATGATGCCCACATGCACTTGTCAGTTAAAAATAACACACGAGTAAGTGAGAAACCAGAGAAAACCACTACACAAATGTCCTGGGCCGCACTGATCTGAACAACCACGAAGCAGAAGCACAAAGGAAAAAGTGGACAAGCACAGCCCGTCCACATGCCGATGTCCCCATGGTCACATGGACAATGTGGGCAAGACTTGGGTATTCACCCTGGCACGAGGTGGGCAAGCCTCAGGCATCTGCCTGGCATGAGGTGGGCATTTACCTGGCACAAGTGGGCAAGCCCCCAAACACGGTGCTGTGTGTGTGATCCTGCTAGACAGGGACAGATGCCTGGGACAGGAAGAGGGTTGATCTGTCAGGGCAGGCAGAGGCGCAAGAGGGAGGCTGCTGCTGGGCAGCGGTTCATCCTAGGGGTGATGAACATTTCCTGGGACTCAGCAGTGGGGTGCATGTATCACTCAAGTGGGGAAATCTTCCAGGTGCAACAGTGTGGCTTATCTTCTCATTGGCTCCTGGCCACTTACACATCTTACAAGATGTCTTCAGATTCCTCACAGGGTTTTCATAGAGCTGTTTGTCTTTTTATGATGCATTCTAGGGTTCTCTTTGTGCTCTAGGCAGGATTTCTCTGCCCCAGTGTCACACCTACCAGTTTTCGTGTTGAGAAATAATGCTTCCCTTCGAGACATGCAAAGGAAGCGTTCTTAGCGGGAAAGAAACTATTCTCTTTAAAGGTTTTGTTTATCAAGACCAGAAAACACACGTTCCCTCCCAGGAGTCACTGATCATGACCGACTCCCCAGACTTCTCATCTACACAGGGTGACTAAGAGAAGGTCCACTGAGGCAGGCAGGGCCTAGGACATCCTGGCTGGCACAGCATGTACAGATCCAGACCAAGGGCAGCACCACACCAGAAGCCACCTCTCTGGCTGACTCAGCCACTGGACAGTGGGAGTTTCATATGTGAAGCCCAGTCCACAAATCTGTGTGGCCGCTTCTACCCCCACTGCCCCACCCTGCACAGATGCCGAGGCTGAGCTGTCTCCTCCCTGTCCTCAGACTCTCACCTGCTTAATGGCTGTGACGGTGATGACGAAGAAGAGCGGGAGTCCGCTGGTCACAGGGCTCGTGGGCGTGTCGATGATCAGCTGTGGGAGGGTGTGCAGAACACTGTTAGCAGAACCTGGTGGGCCACCACCTGGCTTAGAGCTCCAGGACAGCGACCCAGAATGCCTTCACTGAAGGGCCATCAGGAGGCCACACTAAGGAGGTACAGGATAAGAGTCTGGGGCCAGTGCCTCATCACCACACGCTTCCAGGTCATACCCTGACAACACCTTTCAAAAGTTAATGCTGGGAGATTTT
Organism: Petromus typicus; assembly: GCA_004026965.1. Classification (NCBI taxonomy): domain Eukaryota; kingdom Metazoa; phylum Chordata; class Mammalia; order Rodentia; family Petromuridae; genus Petromus; species Petromus typicus. The sequence goes on along the minus strand of PVIR01026002.1, from coordinate 17,451 downwards.
AAAAAATCATTCAGCCATATGTTTGCTTTTAGCAAAAAGGAATTATGCTCTCAAAACACATGTGCCCTATGGCTGCTGATCCCAGCCCCACTGTATGCTCTCCATCCTGTCTTCCTTTAAAGTGCGGGTTCACTGGCTTTTTTCGGGAGCAGCCACATTTAGCAACAGCCCCCACTAGTGGTGCTGAGCCAGCCCTGCTCTCTCTGGACGAGGCAGGAGGCTCCGCGTGCACACAGCAGCTGCCTCTGTGTGCCCCGAGGCTGCAGGAAGGGGCACTGGGTATCAGCACTGCCTGCCAGCCATGCAAGAATCAAATGTCACCTGTGCAGACAGGAAGCCATGGGCAGACTCACCTGTACCAGAAATATGATGAGAAAGTAAAAGTTGGCGATTCTTCTGAACTGCTCAAATAAATTCTTAGGTATAAAGTTCCAAAATGTGTACTGCATAAAAGAAAAGCCAAAATGAGTAATTTTGATCAGATTCTACTTTTTGTACTAAGCAGCACTAGACTTCAAAACACAAAAAAGCCCTAGACTTAGATACAAACATTGTAATTCAAAATTTAACGTTCATTCACATATTTTATTTTGTTGACCTAAGATAAAACTCCAGAAATAGGTATATTCCCAAACCAGCACACAAGAATTCCCTAATTCCAGAGAATTCAAGACAAAATGTGAAGTCACTCAACAGTGGTTTTACTGTGGCGACATCTTCCACAGAACCTGAGCTCCAACCCCAGCCCAACACGGCTGCCTACACACCTCCACCAGTCACTGCTCTGTGGGTGCCCAGGCAGCGAAGGCAAGCCACGATGACATCATGGCAAGGGTGGAAGGCATCCACACTGTGGGGGCAGTGTCTTTGCAACAGGGTGGCGTCCACATGGCAGGGTGCAGGGTCTACACAGTGGGCACAGTGTTCCCACAGCAGGATAACGGGTAGGCAGGGTTCAGAATCGTCCACACTGTGGAGGGTGCAGGGTCTCTTTGACTGGGGGGCACGGCAAGCAGAGGAAAGGGGGGTTCGGGCTGCTGTGTATCCCCAACTTGTCACTCTGTCCAAATGTGTACTGGATGTCGCTGACCTACATGATGCCAAGTCCACACCCTGCTCACACTGTTCCCTTGATCTCTACCCACTGAGCGCCTACAGCCTGGCCGTGCACGTGGCCTTTGCTTCCGTGGGGCACGTGGCTGCTGGGCCTGTGTTGGCCTCCAGCTCCGAGAGCGCAAACCTAAGTTTCTGACTCCCCGCTCAGGCCACACGGTCCCAGCCCCCCGGCTCAGGCTTTACAGGCAAGGACACATTCTGTTTTAGCTTCTTTGCCTTAAGCTACCAGCTGCAAGGAGTGCACAGGCATGTTTTCTGCTCTCGTGCGCCTGCCTCACAGGGGCCAGGACGCAGCCCTGCTCTCTCCCAGGGTGACGCCACCTGCTCCCTCCTGTCTGCTGCTCAGATTGCTCTGCAGCTTATGTGCTCCAGGTGAGGCCCTAGAGTTGCAGAAAGAAATCCTCCGCCGGCCCCACCCGCCCTCCCAACCCCCTGCCCGCGCCCGCCTGTCTGGTGGCAGCCCCTCGTTACTCGCGTCTGCCAGGGGTTTCTCCCCTTCCTTGGCTTTTCGCCACGCACTTCTCTTCACAGGGCCTTTTGTAGAGCAGGCGTTTAACGTCTGACTTAGCAACTGTCCTCCCATGATTCTGCTCCTTGTGCCCTAGCCCGCCTCCCCACTGCAGTTCTCCTGCGCTACTGGCAGCACGGTCCCGGGTGCTTTCCCTCTGGGTCTCTCATCGCTCTGAGTTTGTTTTTGCGGTGCGTATGAGGTCAGTGTCTTGATTTCCCCTGCGTGCCCATTTTCCTTCCTACCCTCTGCGCGACCTGCCGACCATTTCTGCAGCCTCAGGCTCTGCTCTGTGCTCCAACCTGTTTCTCGTTCACTGAGCGATGCCAGCTGTCTTCATGCTGTGGGCTGCGGGAAGCTCGGGTGCTGGAGGTGTCAGCCTCCGGCCTCCGTTCTGGGTCTTGTGCCTTTTCACACGAGTTCAGAGCTAGGGGGCTAAGATCTACAAAGTGACATGCAGGGGCCTGAACGGGCTCCAGGGAAGCCCAGCTCAGGCTGGCATGGTCGTCCTCCCCAAGGACATGGGCATCTCTCTGCTTGCTCATCTTCTCCCTCCTCCACTGGGTTTTGCGGCTGCTTCCTCCTGTAGTGACTGCCTCCTTGTCGGCCAGGTGCGGGTGACAGGCGCCAGACGGACAGCCGCGGGGCTCACAGCCACACAGCTGGTCCTCAAAAACCACACACCCTGAAAACTGCACGTACAATCAAATCAATCTTCTAAATGCTAAAGAGAGATTTTTTTCTTTTTGGTCCTGGGACTAGAACTCAGGGCCTGGTGCTTGCCAGGCAGATGCTGCACTGCTGAGCTACATCCCCAGCCTAAGAAAGATACATTTTCTCTTCAGTAGGTCATAAAGAAAAAAAATCAATTACATTGTATTAATTTTTAAAAGAAGAATTTGCTTATTCTGTCCCCAGAATTTATATCCCATGTACTTTTCTTTGGAACGGATAACCCCAAAATGGAATCATTTAAGGCCCCAGTCTATGAGATCAGCCTTGAGTTCCCTGCACCTAGGTGACAACTGGTCTCCCCTAAGTTAATTAAAACATTTCCCCAAATTTCTAAAATACATTACTCAGGAACAGTCACATGAACAAAAAAGTTTTCACTTAAAATTCCATCTTTCACCTACTGACATGTTTACAGATGACAAGTGTTTGGATCTAGCATGTCCTTCATGAGGGTCTGGGGACAGAAGTGCAGGAGCAAGAGGAGCTGGTGACAGCAGCCACCACGGGCGTGGGGATGGAAGCAGAGACTCAGGATCCTCCATTTTTGTGCAGTAAGCTCCCGACTTTTGGACATTCAGTTATGAACTTTCACAGATATGAACGGATTACAAACATCTGTAGAAGTGAACAACCTCGGACGTAGCTCATGTCTGCGGGCAGGTCATGGCTGTCATGCATAGCAGATGTGTGTCACGCATGCAGAGCACTCAGTCCGAGAAGGGGGCCCGGACGCGAAAGGAGAGCAGCAGTGGTGACGTGGAGGGCTGGAAGGAAGCGCAAAGCTACATACACTGCACATGGTGTCAACGGTGTGTGCGACTTACTTTGTCCGACTTGTGAATGAACCTGACTTACAAATGTCCTCCCAGAATGGAACCTGCTCATAAGCTTTACAAGTTTCACATCACCAAATTCTGATAATACATGTGAGAGAAAGCATCCTCTTCTACTGCCCTTCCGAAGCGCACAGATGAAGTTTTATTCAACTACCAGAGGCGAATCTTCCACCCAGAACATTTGCCTGGGCATGAGAACAGGACTGTGGCTGGGTAGGGGCCAGCTCCGAACAGGTGAGTCTCCTGCACATCTGAGAGCCACGGAACAGTGGCTTTGTTAGGACAAGGGACCATCTCAAGTCACCACTGGGGCAGACGAGCTACGGGGGCAGCGGCGGCGCCAGGTGCGACAGCGAGGTCTTGGGTGGCATGTCCTTCATCAAGCGTTGGCATACCGCTGATATAAACTGTTTTAAAGACAGGCCCAGCTCTGGGCACACCGCCACGTTCCTTCCTTCCTCTTCCTGTCCCCACAGTGGCTGGGGTGACAGGAGACACCACCACCACTAGCAGATGCAGCGGATCCTGGTAAGACAGAGCAACTGGGCGAGGGATGCTTCCCAAGAAGGGCACTCCCCTCAAAGAGCTAATCAGAAAAGCACTCTGCTCCTTTCAATGTTGTATTTTAATTCAGTGCTATTTGCAAGACCAACCAGAAGACGCTCTTCTCAATCCTTCATTTGCATATCAGCATAGCCAATGAGGCTTTGTTTACATATGGCAGGAGACCGCTTTTCCAAGGGACAGGTTGCACATGGCTGATACCCAGTGATGCAGAGCAGGAGGACTGTCCTAGTGCCACATGGACTTGAAGTGCTGCAGGATCTCTCATCCAAGATATCCAGCCAGGAATGATGAGCAGAGTCCAAGAACAAAGAAGAGACAGATTTATTTAATGTTGCAGCAAGAGCAAAGATGTCAGGCCCTGATTTTGGTCTGTGTTCAGGTTATATAGGGAAGTATGGATTATAGAAGTAGAGTCTGATTGGTTATGGTTTACTTCATCCATATCTGATTGGCTGTATCCGAAATGCACCATATAGATTTTATGTTACATTGCAGAATGGATTCGAGTCCTAGGCAGGCAGGGAGGAGCACTTCACATGAGAGTAAAGTACAGTCAAGGTAGATAACAAGGTGGCGGCATTAACAGGTTAGATAGGAAGCTATGTTCTTGGCAGCACTATCAAGCTAGATAAGAAAATGAGTGCCTACGATAATCACTGATTACAGACTACAGAGCTTTGGAGTTAATTCAGAACCTTGGGGTCAATTCTGTTTTTTAGATTAACCCATGCCACACTTTCCCTTTGCAAAAGGAGACAACGCAGGGATTCTGGACACCAAGGACCCTTCCCTCATCCCCATCCTGGGGCACTGTCTGCTCCTACCCTCTCTCACCCTGAAGGGCACACCTCTCCACCTCAGCACATATACACCTCGTTGCACCTTCTGGCATCCTGTCCAAGTCTGTGCTCGGGACACCAAGGGCCTGGACAGAAGTCCAGGGGACAGCCAGCCAGTGATGCTGGGAACTGGAGAGTTCCCTTGGCATGAAGCCAAGGCTGTGGTCCTCCTATAAAACAGCCGGAGCACACAGCTGACCCTCACAGCTGCCTCCTCCTCCAGGGGTCCGGGCTCTGGTTGGAATGTGGCTCACGCATGCCCGACCTACCCCACTTGGATCTGCCATGAGACAGCAGAGCAAATAGGGTGGCTCTGACCATGCAACTGGACACTGCCTGGCTCCTGGGCTATTATTTTCCTGAAATGGATCTGGTCACAGATGCACACGTGACTGCCATAAACACACACCAGTGACCAGATGCTGGGCCATGTGTGTGGTCTTCATCTTTCCCTGTGATCCTAGCGGCAGAGAAGGGCGAGAAGGGCGGCAGGTCAGGACCCTGCTGGATGGCTGTGTCAGGAGAGGGAGGGCAACACACAGAGCGCTGGCCCAGGGGCAGTGTGGCTGCGGGTGCTGACCCCTGCTGGGGCCCTGAGCACATTCCGTTCTTCAGGCTCCTTAGCCACTCCTGGGCCCGGCTTGGAATGAGTATGAAATCACAAACACGAGGTCCATGTCCACCAGATGGGAGGCTAATTCCCCATTCCTGTAACCAGAGATGTTCGGTGTTCTTGAAGGCACGGAGTGATGGTGGAGAAGAAGCCTGTCCTTGGTTCTGCCGCATCATGGGGCAAAGCGGCATCTGCATAGACTTTGTGCCCTGAAGTACAGGGCAGCAAGCTGTGCCCACTGGGAGCAGTGCCTGCTTGGAGAATACATTCTGTTCTTCCTCCTTTTCTGGGCCCTGCCCCCACAACCCCCGACCAGTCCCAGACAGGCTGTAGTCGAACCAGCAAACGAGGAGTACTGACATGTGAAGGGCCAGTCCACTGCCACCAGGAACCTCCTGGCTAGGTGCTTTCCATACAGGGTGTAAGAAGGATCGTGCAAGGGGCAGGCTCTACAGCTCTCAAAAAATCCTTTAATTTTCTAGGGAAGAAACCAATTCTCATCCAAGAAAGCATGTATACAATTCTGCTAACATTTTCCACAATCTGTTGTAAAATTCCATGTCATCAGTGGAAGTAGTCACGAGTCCTCCATTGCCCATTGCAGATTTCCATAGGACACCTCTTCAGCCTCTGGGATCAAAGCCACTGCCAGCCGCCCCCGCTGGTGTCCAGATCTCCTGTGCAGGGAGGCACCAGCTTTCTGGATCCGGCCCACACACCGCCCTTCCTCTCCAACGGAGCCTCTCAGGACTTGGCTGTCAGATCAAGGCTGACCCACCTCCTCCAGGAACTGAGGCCACCAGGGGCACAGGGTGTGTCTGAGTGGAGTTGTCCGGTGCTCTAGGGCACCTCGCCCACAACCCGTCCTCCTGGTGGCTGAGCAGAGGTTGTTGACTGAATCCCACTGGTTCCTGCTGGAGAACTTCCTGGTATGTGCAGGCCCCACAGGAGAAATGGTTCTGACCCACTCCCGGGACTGCAGCTCCCATGCAATCTCCCATAGATTTCCCATCCCGGGACCCTTAGGGCTCCTGTCCCACAGGGCACTGGCACAGGCAGCAGGGTGATGAGCTGCAGGAGTATGTGGAAACAGGAGCAAAGAAGTGAGAGACAGGCCCTGAGACTGCTCCAACAGCCACGGTATGAAAGCACTCCACATTTCTCCCATAAAGCACTGCTATAAAGCTCCTTTGTCCCAGTCGGGGGCTTCCTGCAGCTGCCCCAGCAGCCTGAGAGCTCTGTGATTTCCTGGATGACTAGGAAGAGCCACGGAGTAGCTGAGGCCCAGCATGCCTGGTGGGAGAGCCAGGGCCCTGGGTGTGTACGGCGTGCACAGGCCTCTGAAACACCTGGCTGACCGCTGCACTGGTTTCAGGCCTGCACAAACTGCCCGACACATGCACACCAGGCAGAGCCCTGGGTGTGTACGGCGTGCACAGGCCTCTGATGCACCTGGCTGACAGCCGCACTGGTCTCAGGCCCGCACGATCTGCCCAACACATGCACACCAGGCAGAGCCAGGGCCCTGGGTGTGTACGGCGTGCACAGGCCTCTGATGCACCTGGCTGACAGCCACACTGGTCTCAGGCCCGCACGATCTGCCCGACACATGCACACCAGGCAGAGCCGCTGCTCCCCTCTCCCGCTGCACTGAGCAGAGCTTCACTTTTCAGCCAAGGCGCTGGGGTGCACTACACAGAAACTCCTGGTAGGCGAGTGCCAGCCAGTCACACACACGGCACCGGCCTCTGCAGACCTTTTCTGGGATTAGTTTCTCTTTATTTATCAAGTCTACAGATGTAGGCTTGCTTATTCAGCTGGGATTTTGTTTTTGAGCATTTTATTTTTGTGTGTCTCTAGACATTGAAGTCACACTTTTTAAAAACGTTGCTATTACAAACTAATCTTATGACAAAGGCTTTGAAAAGCTGAGCTTTCCTGGTGTCAAACATTAACAGATGTGGGCCTCCTTCAAGGTCACGAGGGGCCTAACAGCCCTGGCACCAGTCTACCCATGGGGGGTATGCCTGGCATGAACTAAGTGACCACCACAGAGCTGCTGCTCGGGTCCACACAGGACACGCATGTGCATGAAGCGGGGCACCTGGGCAGCACCGCCGGCAGCTCTGCACAGGTCCGGACATTCCAGGCTGCGCTGGCCCAAGGTCTTGCTTGGATTTTGCCTGCTGCTCTCCAGCCAGGCCCCTGCCCTTCAATGACCGGAACACGATGCATGAGGGACCAGTCCCTGCTCCCTGTGTCATGGGCCCTGATGCTTGGTCCACTCTCCTCCAGGGGCTGGGGCCACAGAGGCAGCGACGCGGTTCACATGTAATACTGGGGAGACCCTGGCCTGGACGGTGGGTGATGGGCTCACACCCAATGGCCTGGACCCTCTGCCCAGGACGCAACCTGAACTGAGGTGAAGTGGTGTGTGGGGGACGCGGGTGGGCTGAGGTGCAGTGCGGCTCCCTGTACAGCCTGGCAGTGCTGTGACCACGCTGTAGGAACAGCTGTGAGTGCCCGGGTTCCCTCGGTAGGCCACCGGGGAGCACGGCGGGCCACACAGATGGGGCAAGGCTACCTTGGAGGACACGATCCTGTTGTCGGGATATCTCTGTGGAATGTAGGCTTCAGCACCCGGCGGAGGCTCCTTGTGCCCCACGTAGATGGTGCGGCTGTCCACCCAGTTCTCCTCCCCGGCGCACTGTGGAGAGAAAAGGTGGCATCAGTGGTGTGGGGCATCTGCCTGGCACCTCCCACCCTCGCCTGCTCCACAGCACAGAGCCCCATCCCGTCCCGCTGCACCAGGGTGACAGGAGCGGGCCCAGGGGCAGCTGCCTCCCAGGCCTGGGCTCTGTTCACCAGGTCCCCAGGGGACACAGGGATAGCTGTCTGGAAGCGGCTGTCATGAAAACAGCACACCTGGGCCCAAGAGAAACAGAGCTCCGCGGGAGCCGTGGAGGGCCACAGCAGCCACGGCCACATCCCAGGATTGCGGAGGGGGGGCCCGGGTGAGGACGAGACCAACCGAGTGCCCCAGCCGGAAGGACACAGTGTGATTTGACAGATGCCTATACGGCCCAACGTCTGGCTCCGCCCCCAAGGGACGGCGCTGCACAGAGCTGTCAGGAGACAGGTGAAACCCACACAAGGTGCGTGGCCAGGAGCAGGCCAGGACCTGGGCACTGGCTCTGCATCTCCGGCCACCTCCCTCCGGACCCCCGGCATGTGCCCCCACAGGCAGCGCGCTGCACCTGTGTACACGTCTGCCTATCTCTGAGCAGCAATCCACCGGCCTTGTGTGCACACCACGTTTCCCCAGCTCCCCAAACTTCTGCAGAAGCAAAGAGAAAAGACACTCAGGGCATCCGCATGGATGGTGAAGGCCAGTCCACGGCAGCAAGACCACCTGGGCCCGGGAGCAGACAGATTTGGTAGCTCCTGGCCAGACCAGGCTCCACGGCACAGAAGTCTCGAGCATCTCGGTGGCAGCACCCGTGACAAGCACCCGGTGCTAGGAGGCTCGGCAGGGCATCCAGGCCAGGGCCGAAGGCCCACAGTCCTCCTTTCTCCTAGCGTGGTAGCGATGGATCTAAAGTACTCCAGCGAGTCCTATTATTTACATGTACCCCAAGTTCATCTATTTTACAGGGCTCGAGACAAGCTCCCCCGCTCAGTGTGGCCAGTGAGACAGAAGACTAGATGCATGTGTGTTCAGAGACATGCAGCCCAGTGCTGCCAGCCAGGTAAGGCCAACGCCCAGAGGGCCCCGCTCCGGGCCCCACCCTGCCCAACAGCAGCCTCCCGCCAACCTCGTCTTGTGGTGAGGCGGCCACATCTGCCACGGGGAGCTGCGGCCTTCAAGAGGTCCCCAACTTGGATCTCTATAGCAGAGGCAGACGCTCTCTTGCTCCCCACCTCCACAGACACAGCCAAACCCGCATGGCACTCAGGAAACCACAGCGGAGAACATGAGTGAAGTGAAGAAGGAAGGCACAGGTATCTGCACACCACGCGGCAGACGTCTGCATACCTGGGTGACTTGGAAGCCGAAGCAGCCTAGAGTCACATGGGCTAAATAGAAGGTGCAGGTGCCTTCCATCCACTTCCGGGGGCACTGTCTGAGTGCAAGTCATAGCCCTGCCTTCCTGCGTGGCCCTCTGCCGTCAGGGGCCTCCTTGGGTATCCATGCCTGCTCTTCTACCAGACAGGACAGAGGCAGAGGCAGGTGGGGATGAGGACACTCAGATTGTGGCTGCAGTGAAAAGGGGGCTGTGGAGCTGGCAGGAAGGAGGATCTAGGGGCTCAAGCAAGGCCACACTGGCCATTCCCTCACCTCTCAGGGTGTGCCTGTCCTCTGGGTGGGTCAGATGCTGACAGTGGGCACAACTGTCTGTGTGGGTGACCGTGTGGAGTGCTGTGTGTGGTGGCTCGGACGGGACCTCGGGGCAGGGCACGGCTGCTCCCAGGGACCTTGGAGGGGCACTGCCTGCAAAGGCAATGTTGTTAAATATTAATCGCCGCTGGCTCTGACTGAGCCCCGTGTGTCACTTGACTAATTTGCTCCCTTTAAATAGAGAATCCTGCATCCCTCTGACAGTCAGGCCAAGCCAGGGTGCCCTTCAGGGAGGGCCTGGGTCACAATATAGCCACAATCAGCAAAGATGGTGACAGTGCAGCCCAGGCCAGAGCACAATGGAAAGGTGGATGCAGTGCGATAACGTCGGACATACACTAACTCTGGGCCAGTACCTGAACATCTGGCTCAATTCTCACCCGGGCTGGTCCCTGCTCGTCCCAAGATTGGTCCACCCAAGGTGCTGGAGGGGAGCCCACTGGGGAGGTCACTGGAGGTGCTTTGGGGGTGTCCTCCTGCGAGGTCTCTGGGGTTCAGGGAGCCAGCCCTGCAGAAACACCTGCTCATCGTGTGCCTGAGATGAGAATGGCACCCAGAGAACAGGAAGAGCAATTTCACCTGCACACTAGACGCACAGTGTGGCCTGCAAGACGTGCGGACAGCCAAGGAACGCAGGGAACCCGCTGGCCTCCCGGCAGGTGGCTAATCTCAGGCCAGACAAGATTCCGTGAGGGAACATCCCAGCAGGCTGATCCGCAGACACAAGGTGTGCTGGGGTGGGGCCGGGCAGGGGACAGATTGACATTTGTGTGAGATTTTTTTCCCAGGGTGACAAAAAAGCTTTGAGATTAAAGTAGCCTATGTGTCCATCAACAGGAGATGGACAAAGAAAACGCAGTGTTTACAGACAGTAGAGTAAGTACGGCTCTGCTACAAAGAAGGATAAACTCGAGTCCTTGGTAGGAAGATGGATGTGCTTGAAAGAATGTTAACTGAAATAACCAGAAACTCGCTTAAATATCACATGGCTTCTTCTATATGGGAAACTCAAAGTATAAACAAACCAAAGAGCAAAACAGAAGATAACAGGAAGCAGGGAGAAGACCTTCTGCAAATAGGAAAGGGATCCAAGGGAGGAGGCAGGACAAGGGACAGAAAGAAAGAAGCTGTGCGAGGTCCACGCACCAGTCCTCATGGGGATGCGATCACTGTGTACTGCAGACTCGCAACTGACAGCGATGACACTACGCTGCTGGCTGCAGAACTTTGTGTAGAGACACAAAATCATGGCGCTGCACTCTTTAGACAGATGTGTGTAACTCATCCCAACACAGCTCTCTCCCCACAAGCCATGCAAGCTCCTGGCCCTGGCACGGTGCTGTACCCGAGCGGCTACTGGGCACGTCCAGCCCAGCTCACTCTGTGAAGAAGTAGCCCAGCAGAAGGAGGCACAACTTCCACTGCAGTGTATCAGATTCTCAAGTCTAGGATAAACCAGAAACAGCTGTAAAGTTTAGCTTTCAGCTGGGGATGGTGGTGCATGTTTGTAATTCCAGCATGCAGGAAGCTGAGGAACAAGGGTTGCCACATGTTCAAGGCCAGCCTATCCATAGCAAGACCCTGTCTCAAAAACAAAACAACAAAAAATTAGCTTTAAATAAAGCACCAGAGATGAAGGTGAGTTTTCTGCAGGTCCAGGGAGGCAGCCACCAGTGGAGGACTTGGGAGAGAAGAGGATGGCAAAGCCAGGGTCACCAGCCCTTCCCTAAGCTCGAGGCCAACACAGAGGTGCAAGCTGCTGCCTGTCCCTGTGCAAGGGGGCCCTCAATGACTGCATGGAAAGTTCGGGTGCAGATGCCATCTGCCAAAGTCTCCAGGTATCCCCATCTCTGCCCTGAGCAACAGAGCCCCACACAGAAGCTGGAGCTCCATCGGCCACGCTGCCACCCAATGGGAGCACCGAATTTCCGCTGAAAACAACCGACTAACTCAGTCATTGGGTGGAGATGACACAGCTGTCATTCGGCCTGGATGACAGGCCAACTCACAGCAGCAGGTCCTGAGGATAGTCTTTAGATCTTTGGGACCTGGTGACCACAGGATTACCTGCTGGTGTCCACACACGCTGCCAAGACAGGACTCCAATCTGGCGGCAAAACACATGTGCACTTTGGGCTTCTAGAACACGCATGTAGTTTGGGACTACAGAACATGCATGTGCTACAGGGTCCCTGTGCCAGTTCCCAGGGAGTCCCTGTTGTCTGGGCCACACACCCTGGCACAGTTCTGCCTATCTCGTGGTGACCCGAGACCAGGGCTCATGGGCCACCGACTGTGCGGGTCACTTCATATCACTGCACCACAGGCTCGAAAACCGCTGCCTTCTGCCCGCTCGCACTATGATCGACGGGCCAGCTGGGTCTTCTCCATGCTGAAAAAACTCCTGCACGCTGGCACGGCTCTTGCTGACTGTCACAAACTTGGTTTCAAACACTCCCTCATTCGAGACCACGAAGGCACACTGACATCCTGCAGACCTGGACAGTCACTCTGGAAACTCACACTCAGCGCCTGACTCAGGCGTGCTGGGCCCAGACTGAAGCAGACCTACCGCTCTGACCAGTGTGACGAGTGCATACTGGATTGCTGGCTCAGTCCTCAGCAGCAGACAGGAGCCAGAGCTTCCACGGGCTCAGGGGTTGGGTACAATGGGGCAGGGCATGCGGAGTGGACTCCCCGGCCCCAAGAAATGCAGCCAGGGCAAAAGTGACCTCTGGTCCCACCTTGTCCCTGTGGGCTCCCAGAAACAGGATCAGTCTGGTCTCTTCACATAGTGGTGCCATTGGCTAGCTCGGTGTAGCCTCGTGTGGGCCCACAGAGAAGACATAAGCTGTGAGCCCTGCAGTGGCACCGAGAGACTGAAGAAGGTGCTGTGTGCCAGGACCAGGCCTGCAGAGATAAAGACAGAGCTGCCCTGGCCACATACACTCCCCATGTGGGGGATTGAGCTCCACCTTGAGCCCTGTGCTTCTGGGTCCTGGCTGGTGGGAGGGGCTTAGGTGCTGAGGGTTGGCAACCTTGGGCGGGACTGCTAGAGATCAGTGAGTTGGGCCTGCAGCATCTGAACCTGAGTCCCAACATCATCATTCAAAAAGAAACCAGTTTTGGGGATTTTTTTGAGGCAGGATCTTGTTTGTAGTTCCAGCTGGTCATGAACTCAGCCTCAAACTCAGCAATCCTCCTGCTCTGCCTTCCAAGGGCTCGGATTACAGGTGTGAGCCACCACGCCCAGCACTGTGGTATGTGGTTCTGATTGTTGGTGGGCATGAGTCACCATTCCCAGTATGGTTGTATATGGTCACCAGGGATCAAACCTGCGCCCTTGCACATGCAAGGCAGGCACTGGAACCACTGAGCTAAATCCCTGGCCCCAAGAATCTAGTTTTGATAGCAGCCCAAGAGGGCACTGCACGGGCACTGCGATGCCCAGCCTCTGGCCACAACTGCCCACCATGAGGATCCAGCTGCCCAGCCCACTCACCTCAAATGCACCTTAGAGCATGAGGTAGGGCAAATCCTGGCTGACCCTGGAGCCCCACACTGGGCAGCTCAGCATGGGCCTCTGTGTCCTTGTTGGGGAATGGGTGGGCTGGGAGGCCCCGTACCCCGCACCTTGTGGCCAACAGCATATAGTCAGGACACAGCACAGGGCAGTAGGGCAGATGGTGCCCTGCACTGAGGCGGGGGGTAGGGGCAACTGGGAACTGCTGATGTCTCCGCCTATCCACAGTCCCCACCCTGCGGAAGCCCACAGTGCCCAGTACCTGACAATGCAGCACCTCTCCTATCACCCCAACACGGACAGAAACAACTGAACAGCGTGGACCGGGGAGCACGCAGGCAACAGCCACGCTGCAGGGCACAGGCATGTGTCTGATGCTGCCCGAGCCAGAACAGAACCTATGCCCAGGGGCCGGGCATGGACACCAAGTGATCACTATACTTCTCCCTTGTGCTGAGTCCCTCTGAAGATGAGTTAGCCAGGAAACCAAGCAAATAGCTAGATTCAATAACACAAACATGTTAGTACACAGGGGCTCTGAAGAGCTGAAATTATACACCTTCCCACGGCGTGTAGGCCTATTTGCACAATCTTGGATATCCATCTACCGAGGACAGGCGCAGGCTGAGTCAGTAATTAAGGCACAGTGTTTAGCAATAGCACTGAATTTGACCAAGTGGGTAGCAACCTACACAGCACAACTTTAGAAACTAAGGCACAGCTGGCTGGCTGTGATCCTGAAAGCAAGCTCCCGCCACCAAGCATGAATTAGAAGCTCCAACACTATGGTTCCATTTTGGGGACAGTGACTGCTGGAGTCGCAGCCTGTCACCGCTCTCGGATTAGACATGCCGAGGGCCACAGGCGGGGTGAACACAGCCCCAGCCTCCTCAGGGCACCCGGCTTTCACTGCCGGGAGTGAGGACCAAGGCCAGTGCAACAAGGGACAGACAAGCACAGGGATCACAGGGCAAAGGCAGAGAAGAAAACTCAAGAGTCAGCGGTGCTCAGAAAAGCCACCAGGTGAAGGCTTCGAGGCTGCGTTCATCTCTCCTCTTCCCACCATCACTTTGAGGTTACAAAACGGAAAAGTCTGTTTTGCAAACCCTCTTCCTTTCCTCGTAACCCCTTCTCAGGTCCAGCCTGAGATCCACATGGTCTAAAATACCACGAAGTGCCCAGAGGTGCGGTGGGCTGGACACAGCCTAAGCCTCCACCCCAGGTCCTGCCCAGCGACCCCTACTTGGCTGGGGTTCTCCGCTCAGCACTGCCCTGACCTTGCTCTACCAGGAGCCAACCCAGTCCTGACGAGGCCTGGCTGGTGAGGAGAGTGGGCCCCCTCTTTCATGAGGCAGGCAAGGAATGGCTCTGCCTTCAGAAAGAGACTCGGGAGTATGGGAAGCTGGGCACCTTGCCCTGGCCTGCCTTGAAGCGGAGGGCTCAGGGCTGTAGGAGCACAACCTACAGCACGTTACCACATGCTCATCTGTACCCTGCCAGTTCCTTAGCCTCCTGCCTACCACCTAGTCAGTCACTGATGCCTGGTGCCTACACCATGCCAAGGCCCCGGGGGGCACAGTCAGGACCCATGAGGGGGCTGGTGGTGGTTAGGAGCACGTAGGGCAACTTCAGAGCGCAAAAGTCACAAGAAGTCAAGAAGCACATCTAGGGGCCAGGGATTTAGCTCAATGGCGTTGCACCTGTCTGGCAAATGTAAGGGCTTGAGTTCGATCCCTGGTCCTGCCAAAACAAAAACAAAACAAAACACAACAAACATTTAAACACCCCTAAAACCCAAAGGGTGAGAACCACCTGACAGCTCAGCTCATCAGGTGAGGTACTAACCAGGGAAATTTGGGGGCCTTAGGCCCCGCCCCCTGTTACCATCCTCAGTGCTGGTGCTTGGTCCTAGAGGTGTCCCTGAGGATGGGACACACCTGGACCTACAATTCTTGGTACGACAACGGGTGGTGTAAGACCCTTGCATAATATTCCTGCTGATTACATGTGGAGACGGTAGATATTGGATATACTGGAATTAACTTCCTGTGCTGCTTTTAAAGTGTGGCTGCTCCTTGGCACCCTGGAAGGGACCAGCTTGTCTGCAGCTGTGTGCTGCTCACACTGGGTGGTAACCTCGAGACATCAGAGCAGGCATCTAAGGGCAGGCTGCACCTCAGGGACCCCTCACCGCTGGACAGACATCCCCCAGACCTGCAACTCCCCACTCGCACCGTCCCCTCCAAAGCACTCCCACAGCAGCCCCTGGTGGGGGACAGCCTGGCCGCACATGGGGCTGGGAGGCCTCACACTGTCTCTCTCCCAGACTTCCCTAAGGACAGAGGGACACATACACAGCTCTGACCCGGGAGCGCAACAGTGTACACCACTGACCCAAGCTGGCTTCACACACGCTGCCTTCCTAGGACATGGCTGTGTTTGCCATGCTGTCTCTGCATTCCTGATGAGTTGCTGGGGACCTTGGTGCGCCAGGGCCAGGGCCAGGGCTGGTGCCCATCAGGGCCAGGGCCGGTCCCCGCGTCCCTGGCCTGGTCATGCCAAAGGTCACCTTTCCTGCGCTGCTTTTCCTCTGGCTTTAGGTGGGGCAAGTGTCTAGGCAGCTGATGGACAAAGGACCCCACATGGGCCACTTCCCCTAGCTGCCCGGACTGCGTCACAGTTGAAGACGGTGGGGGGACAGGTGGCAGTCACCCTGCACAGAGGTGAGCTACAGCACTAACCTGCTCACTCCTCAGCGGTGCACATGAGGGTTACTCACCCCCTCAGTGTCTGCATTTCAAAGATGTCTAGGAAACTTCCCACTCCTCCCCACGCTGGCATCTCTGCCATCCCCAGACCTGCCTGGCTGCACAACCCACACCTGTGACCTGCAGCATGGCTGGCTACCAAACAGGTCACTGGTCTACACCTGCCCAGCAGGCCTGCAGCCTGGGTTATCCTGACCGGGCCGGGACCTCACAGCCCCTCCTCGGCTACTTGCCTTAAGGGCCAGCTTGACCCGGGTGGTCAGCCCGGGCCCATGTGAGCTCCCTGCCTCCTGCCACAGCCACAGCTCTTGGAGGTGAGGGTCTCCATGGAGCCTGCAGCAGCCCTTCACCTGTGTGCAAGCCTCACAGCATAGACTTCCACTCTGACTCAGACTGGCCCTCACCTGAAAATGCCTCCGAAGGCTGCGTCATCTGGCCAAGGCCCCACTTCTCATTTCGAGGGGATGTGTGCTTGCTCCTACCTGCCAGCTTGACAATATGGACAGTGACGAGCAGCAACCCAAAGCAATTTGCCAAAGTGGGTCTCCGGCCATGTCCTGGCTGGCTGGGTGTTAGGGCCATGGGGTAGTCAGGGATGCACTTAGGCCAGGACCGAGGGGGCTGGAACGAAGTCCCACATGTCCAGCTGTGGCAGTGACAGCCCAGGCAGAGTAACAGGCACCCACAGGGTGGGCTCTATAGCCTCCATCAGATCCCAGCTGCTTGGTACCGGACCACACGGGAAGGGTGTGCCTGCAGTGAGGGAGGGCAGCCTGTGTCCTTTGGCCTAGCCAAGCATGTCCTGCAGGTACACAGCTCTGCCTAGGTCCTCTGCAGGAACCATGCCTTGGTGGGCACGGCACTCACTGATGAGCAGCAGTCTGTCACCGTTCCTGGCATGCAGACCGCAGACAGACCCGCAGGGCCAGCAGAGGGCCACCCATCCCACCTTCCTGGCTCACCATACTTAAATTCTCAGCAGGACTGGACCAAACTCAGGTCAGAGGGGCAAATATCTACAGGTGAGACTGTACAGGGTCTCACAACTGCACGGACACACACGTACCCAATTCAGGACACAAATGTGTAGATGTGGGTGTGACAGGGCAGAGGAAACTGGAGGGGGAGCCTGCCTGGAAAGCTCCTTACAGATGGAAATCACTCTGACCCCTCCCATGCCACAGTCGGGTCTGTGAAGATCTCTACCCATACGTCACATTGGAAGCTCCTCCCCCATTCCCAGCCCTCTGTACTGTCTTCCTGACACAGACAGTGAAGTCAGGCGGAGACTCCCCAAGCTGTCACGCAGGGCCAGCCTGGATGTCACGCAGAAGACAAGAACACTTTGAAGTGGTGGCTGGAGGCGCCTGTGGGGACGAAAGGCACCGTGGCCAGGTCACAGGCTTCCCTGAGGGATGAGCCGGAGCTGGAGCCAGTGGCGAGGCCCGTCCCGGCTTCCCGTCTGGCCGGACCTTGTCTCGGTGAGGGAGGCTGGTCTCTCCATCCACTAAGGCTCGGGCTGGGAAGACTCAGAATGAGACTCAGAC
>PVIR01026001.1:11916-24415 GCA_004026965.1 Petromus typicus | reverse complement strand
AGTATCCCATTGAAACCCAAGGTAAAAGGTGCAGATACTTTCTAAAACACAGTTCTCCGATGTCCAGAGATTCGTTCCTCTCCTCAGTGAAGTTTCGTAGCCCTACTATTTCTATCTGCTTATCTGTATACATAAAACAGACAAAGAAATTTTTAGCAAGCGACAAGCCATGGACACTTTCTTTTATTCTCTTCACGTAAGTAGATTCCAGACCCAGGAGTGTCTCTGCTGAGGGGAGATGCTAATCATGCCTACCTCTGATACAGATAAAACACAGTTGTTCTTTCTCACTGCAGAACCAGGATTTCTAGCTACTAGTTAGCAGAGCAATGCACTTACACAGGAGAATTGACTTTTGACATATGATGTAAAAATAATATTTTTATCTTTTCCTTCAGGTCAAATACAAGGAGAATAGACCGTGTTTCGACTACAGCTGGCAGTCAGATGTATACGAAGATGCACATTACACAGCTAATGCTGTATTCTCCCCAAGCAAAAGCTTTGTCCACCTTGAGCCCAGGCCTGGGAAACTGCCGTGTGGTCAAACTCACAGAGTCCAGACATACTATGTGCTCAACGGACAGGAGCTGAAAGAGCTTGTCTTCTATTATCTGGTGAGACCTAGCTCGTGCTCTGAGTCTTTTGTAGAGAGAAGTTCTCAGTGGGGAAAGAAATGATAAAGCCCTTTGGGCTTTAGTATTTTGACTTTTCATCCATACCTTTTTTCAGTGTTTGATATCTCTTGGGTCTGATTATTGCCAAGTCTGGAATAAGGTCTCTATTAGGCAAATTAAATTTCCTTTTATTTCTTTTTTCCAGATAATGGCCAAGGGACGTGTAGTCCACTCTGGAACTCATGTCCTCTCAGTGGAACAAGGAAACAGTGAGTATTTCCACAATCTCCACGTTTCTGCTCCGTTCTGGCCCGTTCCCTCTTATTCTACAGCAACACCAGGAATACTTCCAAATAGAGAGAGTTTCCATCTAAGTGCAACAAAGAGGACATTGAAGGGGAGGGAACACAGATGTTTCTTTCTTTCATTGTCTCAACTATTTTTTCTTCCTCCTGTTCTGTTTACATTATATGAAATGTACTTTTGTATATCTGCTACACTTATCCCAAATTTTTGAACTATCAATATTTATGGGTCCTCTTCTCAAAGTCAGAGATATTTAAGAATGGTGTTAGGGAATGGGGGCAGGGAAAGTGATGTCTTGAGATACTTTCTGTGTGTCAGGTCTGATGTTGAGTCATTTATATTTTTATAAAGATCATATTTCTCATGCAAAGGAAGTTACAGCTTATGAAGGTTAATTGGACACTTCCACTGCTAAATAGACCTCTCCATGAGCAAATGTAAACCTTGTAAGATCTTGTTCATTCTAATGGAATCTAAACAGTAACTTGCTGGAAAACTATCAGTGAACCGTTACTTTGATGCCTCTTTGTACCAACACTGAAGCACCATGATAGACTTAAGAAAGTCTACATAGGCATCAAAAAATAATGGTTGATGGGGTACATTCCTCCTCGTAAGGAGAAAAAAATTATTTGTGTCATTGCAGAGCAGTATTCTTACTACTGCTCTCATAACTTTGTGCCCTTTTTCCCTCTTCTAGAAGCAAAGGAGATATCTTTGTACCTTTCAGTAGCATCAGAACCTTATGTAGTTTAGGTAAAGCCTAAAAGTAGTGAGAAGGTTATATTACAATTTATGTGAGAGACAGGAATTTCATAAAGTTTTTTCAAATGCTAGTGTTTTTAGCTCTAGTTAGCTACTCATTACATGTACCATTCATAAATGGTACATACATGATATCTACCTTTAGAAAGAGTAAATAGGCTCCTAGGAATCTAAAGTGGCTTCAGCAGCAGAATCTCTCTGGAGATCTCTGACCCCTGGTTGCTCCCTTCCTCTCTCTGTGCCCAGCAAAAGGCCACTTCTTCGTGTCCATCCCTGTGGAGTCAAATGTAGCTCCTGTGGCTCGGCTGCTCATCTATGCCATTTTACCTAATGGGGAAATGATCGGGGATTCTGCAAAATATGAGGTCGAACATTGTCTCACCAACAAGGTAGGTTCTTTATATCATAAAATGTCAACATTTGAAACCAGTAGCTACCACCATTGCCAGTATTTTTTTTCACATGTTTATGCTGAGGCCAGAGGTCAGTGAGTTCTCCAGAGACCTTTAGCAAAGCCAACAACTGCAGAATTCACTGCTCAATGCTCTCTTATCTCACAGTCTGTACTTTCTTCCCTTCTTCTATAATGAAACACCGGAAGGTACACAGCTCAGCTTTTGAGACTACAAATAAATAGAACAAAATATAGAAGTGCATAGACCCATTTGCATTCCACCCAAATTTAGTGAGCACTTCATCATGTATCAAAGATTGTCTACGATAACACCTCCAGGTTAGTAGTCTATAAGAATAATCAGGAATCATTACAATGGATCAATTAAATTTTGAGAATCAAAGCAAAGTACCAAGGATGAAAATTTCAGTCCTGGCATGATGCCAGTCACCACAAAGCCAGACAAAGTAGTTCTGCATGAAATTGAAGGAACATCTCAAAAGCGCAGTTGAGTTCCTGGTGAAATTCAGAAATGTGTTTTTCTGACCTTTCTCCCTAATTTCTCAGGTGGATTTGAGCTTCAGCCCAGCGCAAAGTCTCCCGGCATCCCGAGCCCACCTCCACGTCACAGCTGCGCCGCAGTCGCTCTGTGCCCTGCGAGCCGTGGACCAAAGTGTGCTGCTCATGAGGCCCGAGGCCAAGCTCTCCGCGTCCTCAGTGAGTTCCCTCCTGCTGGGATCACAAAGAGGCTCAGGCCAAAGGGAGTGCGTGGGTAGAATGAGATCTCTTAAAATTGTATGGATCATTTGCTTATGGTTTTAAACCCTTTTGTGTATACTTTTTATCACAATGAGAGAGATAATTTTATATTATGTCTCCTCTTTTTCTCTTTATCCATACATACACATGCCTGTGCTCAAACACACAACTAGCTTGTACAAGTAGAAAACATTAATAAAAACTTGTTGCCTGATGTAGTGAACAAAATAAAAAGATTTTTAAAAAAAAAGACAAAGAGGGGCCAGGGGTTTAGCTCAGTGGTTCCGGTGCCTCTGTTGCAAGTGCAAGGACCCGGGTTCGATCCTTGGTAACCACATAACAATACCGGGTGTGGAGACTCACGCCCAGCAGCAATCAGTACCACACACCACAGTGCCGGGCGTGGTGGCTCATTCCTGTACTCCCAGCACTTGGGAGGCAGAGGCAGGAGGATTGCTGTGATGTGAGTTGGAGGCTGAGCTCAGGGCCAGCCTGAACTACAAAGCGAGACCTTGTCTCAAAAAACCTTAAAAAAAAAAAAAGACAAAGTGTAATGTAAAAATTAACCATAAAAGGACTTACAATTCAGGTAGTTAAGATTCTCACTCCAGGAGCCAAGGACTTAGCTCAGTGGTTCCAGTGCCTACCTTGTAAGCACAAGGTCCTTAGTTCGATCCCGGTAACCATATACCACAGTGCCAGGCGTGGTGGCTCACACCTGTAATCCCAGCACTTAAGAGGCAGAGGCAAGGGGATTGCTGTGAGTTCCAGGCTCGCCTGATGTATATAGTGAGTTCAGGGTCAGCCTGAACTACAAAGCAAGACCCTGTCTCAAAAACTAAAAAAAAGAAATATCTCAAGCTAAATGGAATTTCTGATACAAATGTATTTTTTATCACTGATGTACAAATATCAGGAAAAATGAATCACCATATAGCTCATATAGGCTCTTCTTTCTATTCTTTGATTCTAGTGCTTAAAAATAAGCCACACATAAGTTTTCCCTTATCCCCCTGCATCGCACAGGTGTATGGGCTCCTGCCAGTGAAGGACCTCACAGGTTACCCTCAGAGCCTGCAGCAGCAGGAAGATGATGAAGATTGCATCAACCTCCACAACACCTACATCGACGGAATCCTGTATTCTCCGGTATCCAGTACGAATGAAAAAGATATGTATGCATTCCTAAAGGTAAATTCTGGGGTTTTTTTCTAGCTTTTTGAGACAGGGTCTTGCTTTGTAGTTCAGGCTGGCCCTAAGCTCACTAGATAACTCAAGCGAGCCTCGAACTGACAGCAGTCCTCCTGCCTCTACCTCCTGACCGCTGGGAGTACAGGCGTGAGTCACCACGCCCAACACTGTGGTGTGTGGTATGGGGACTGAACAGACGACCTTTTGCGTGTGAGGTAGACGCCAGAACCACTGAGCTAAATCCCCAGCCCTGGTAAATTCTATCTGTTGTTGAAAGTCGGATCTTAAGGTTCCTGAGATATCATATATGGTTGAGATTAAGGAATAGAGAGGTCAACAACTTCTCAAAAGTCACTAATTGTAGCAGATCTGCTAAAAACAGCAAAATCACGACAGGAATTTTTGGACTATTAATCAAGCTTTGTTTCTGATTGAAATCCACTATTTTGGAATATCTATGAATATCACTTATTTAACATAATTGCCTTCAAGAGATACAGATGAAAACAACTCTGAGATTCCATCTCACTACACAAAGAATGGCTGTTATCAAGAAATCAGCGAGGGCCTGGGATATAGCTCAGTGGTTCCGGCGCCTGTCTTGCAAGCGCAAGGGCCCAGGTTTGATCCCTGGAAACCACATACAATACTGGGCGTGGAGATTCAGGCCCAGCAGCAATCAGTACCACATACCACAGTGCCAGGCGTAGTGGCTTACTCCTGTGATCCCAGCACTCGGGAGGCAGAGGAAGGAGGATTGCTGTGATGTGAATTTAAGGCTGAACTCAGGGCCAGCCTGAACTACAAAGCGAGATCCTATCTCAAATAAAAAATAAATCAACCAACAATAAATGCTGACAGGGCTGTGGGGAGAAAGGAGCCCTTCTCCACTGTTGATGGGAATGTTGACTGGTGCAACCACTGTGGAGATCAGTATAGAGATTCTTCAAAGAACTAAGATTAGAGGTCTCATTTTACCCAGCTGTTCCCCTGCTGAGTATCTTCCCAAAAGAATCAAAAGCATCACACCACAGCAACATATGGGCACCCATGTTTATAACAGCTAAATCTTGGAAGCTGGGCGAGCTGGCTCATGCCTGTAATCCCAGCCCTTGGGAGGCAGAGGCAGGAGGATTGCTGTGAGTTCAAGGCTGAGCTCAGGGCCAGCCTAAACTACAAAAGTGAAACCCTGACTCAAAAAAAAAAATTCATGGAAAACAATCTGCATATATATATAATTATATTATATTCATATGTAATATATTATATATTATATCTATTGTCTTATATATATATACCTAGTGATATAAATATGCTTTATAGTATCTACACATTCATAAGGTGATAATTCCTTTCTAGGACATGGGCTTAAAGGTATTCACCAATTCAAAAATACAAAAACCCAACTTATGCACACGCGAGGAGCGGTACGAAGCACAACCATTGGGCTATGCAAGCTACGGAGGTAAAGACTAATATCTAAAATATAATATAATACAATATAATATAATAAATATAATATAATGAATATAATATAATAAAATATATGTAATTAATATAATATAATATCTAAACTATTAAACCAAATAAAATATTTAAAGACAAAATGTGATATACAATAACAAAAAATAAAAAAGGACTTGTGATTCAGAGAACATAATTTTCCCGCTCCTGGTTAAACACAAATCTGGATCTGCTTGCCGGTGAAATTCCGGAAAGAATCCAAAGCAGGTGGAGCAGAGGCTGGAAGCCAGGTGCAGATGTGAAAATCAAGGGAAGGATATACTGCACTGGTGGACACCGAAGTCATTTGAGGAGAATTTGCTTCTGGTCAACAAAGCTGTGTTGAAAAGACAAGACAGAATTCCCAGGCACAGGTTGTGTATAAACGGTAACCACAATGTCCACAAGTCAGGACCACACTCTCCTGAGTCAAAAAAGGATTCCTTTCCCTGCCCAAAACACCAGCCATTACTGTATAGAAAACCATACCCTTCATCAGCAGTGTAGACCAGTTTGTACAGGACCCAGCGCTCATTTCGTCTTACGTACATGCTCAGAGCGTGGCTGAACATTACTCACGTGCAAGGAAAATCTAAGACAGCATTCAGCCAGAACCAGTTCCCCATGTGAAACTTAACAAGATCATGATACATGTTTACTTATAAATTATAGAGTTCTATAAAATTTAGAGTAGATATATAAGAATCTTTGCAATGTGATCAAAATCTGTGGTGAATGCTTGAATTTTTCAATGCTTATTCTAGTAAAACAAACCACACTGACATAAATCCCCTTCGAAATAACTCCCCTGACTTCCAGTACACTTACCTTACTGGTCTTGGCACTTTCCGAAGCAGCCCTGGAAGTCCTTCGGTACAAGGTTTCCTCCGAAGTGTAGCACATAGGGCCGCTGAGTGCCGTCCGGTGGAAAGACAGGCTTCCAAAGCCCCGTGGAGTGTCTTCTCCCTCCTTGCTCACAGGACTTAGTGCCGTGCTGCTTGGGCATCTCCCCCACGTCACGGGGAAATGGAAGTGTGACAGGTAACCGTTTGGAACCAATCCAGGGTATCGTGGCTTCCTAACAACCCAACTGAACACACTCTGAAAAGGAGACTGCCTCACTCTTCAGAAGGTGCAAGAATGATGGGAAAGTGTATTGGAAAGAAGGACTGTTCATTTGACGTGGGTTGACAGCAGTGTCTCTTGCTGTTATAAATTATTTTAATTTAGAAATTCACCGTATATTTTTAAATTATCTTTATTGGTACACTATGAATACACATCATAATCGCATTCAACATTAAGAATTTGTACCAGAATATGACATTGCTTGATTCTCATTTTTCCCTTGTCCCCCCTGCCCTGCATCCTCCCGCCCCCATAAACACAATCTTTGTTTTCTTGTTTCTTTATTATTACATATTCGTTTTCCCCTCATTATTTACCCTTACACTCTTTCCTTTTAAATATTTTCTACTTCACAATATCAGCTATACGTACTACAACTCATTTACAACTTCATTTTCTCATACCAGAGAAAAGATATATTTACACATCTCTGACCTGTTTATTTCGCTTATGAGGACGTCCTCAAGGTACATCCATTTGAGTATGAATGACTGAATCTTATCATTTTTTATGGCAGAATAATACTCCATTCTATAAAAGAACCACATCTTCTTTTTCTGGTCTCCAGTTTATGGACATTTGGATTGTTTCCAAGACTTAGCAATCACAAACTGAGCTGCTATAAACATGGGTGCATATATGTTGCTGTGAACTGACTCTTTTAATTCCTTTGTGTATATGCCTAGCAGAGCAATGGCCAGGTCAAATGGGACCTCCAATCCTAGTTTTTTGAGGAATCTCCACACTAATCTCCACAGAGGTTGTACAAGTCTACATTCCCATCGGCAGTGGAGAAGGGCTCCCTTTTCTCCACAGCCTCACTAACGTTTGTTGCTGGCTAATTCTGACATGGCAGCCATTCTTTGTGGAGTTAGATGAAATCTCAGTGTTGTTTTCATCTGCATCTCTCGAATGACTAATGATATTGAGCATTTCTTCATATACTTCTTAGCTACTCTTACTTCTTCCTCTGAAAAGTATCTATTCATTTCAGATGCTCATTTTTGAATTGGGTCTTTAAATTTGGGTATATTTTTTGACACGTCAGATGCATATTTTCCTCAGAAAACTGCCCGTTAAACGTTTACCACATTTGGGCCGGGGAGTTAGCTCAGTGGTTTGAGTGCCTGTCTTGCAAGCACAAGGGCCCGGGTTTGATTCCCCGGTAACTACATACAATACTGGTCATGGAGGCTCATGCCCAGCAGCAATTAGCACCACATACCATAGTGCCAGGCATGGTGGCTCACGCCTGTCATCCCAGCACTTGGGAGGCAGAGGCAGGAGGATTGCTGTGATGTGAGTTGGAGGCTGAGCTCAGGGCCAGGCTGAATACAAAGCGAGAACCTGTCTCAAAAAAAAAAAAAAAAAAAAAAAAATTTACCAGGTTTTCTGACACAATATGGAACAAAGGTTTTTTTTCTGCCCTTCATTATTCTGCTCTTGTAAACTGTTTCTCAAACCCACTGACTTGACCTCCCTATCAGCTTTTCTTTGCTTGCAGACAAGGAACCCACCTATGAAATTTGGCCCCCACTGCTTGCCGTAGTTCTACCATGTAGCACAGTGGTAGGCTCACAGGCTCCCACAGAGTCCTGCTCCATGGACTACAAGGCATTCTCCCATAGTCTCCATATTCTCCACCTGTGATTCTCTTCCCCCAGCTCTGCCAGTCC
Organism: Petromus typicus; assembly: GCA_004026965.1. Taxonomy (NCBI): domain Eukaryota; kingdom Metazoa; phylum Chordata; class Mammalia; order Rodentia; family Petromuridae; genus Petromus; species Petromus typicus. The sequence goes on along the minus strand of PVIR01026001.1, from coordinate 16,076 downwards.
TCTTACTTCAGAATTCAGCAAAAGTATCACCTTCTCCTAGAAACTGTCCTCAGACCCAAGGGCCACCTTCTACTTCCTGTTTTATCCTCTACTTATTCCTTTAGTAGCAGCTATTACAGTGTCTCATAAGCATTATCTTTACATTCACTGTTCTTACAGTCGCTTCCATGGCAGGATTACATTCTCCATTTCGGACTGCAGAAAACAGGGTCCATGCAATTGAAAGAAGCAGGCAAGCACCTCCAAAAGAGATTGTACGAAAGTACTTTCCTGAGACGTGGATTTGGGACTTGGTGGTGGCAAAGTAAGTAACTTCCTTTATACAGAAGATTGAGTAAGATAGACACCCTCACAGCTTTTAATTCTTAGGTAATCCTTTTCTTTTATAGATTTATGATGTTTGTGTATCCACAAACATAGTGAAATAATTATAATAGTGAAGGAAATTAGCATACCCATCATCTACCTACATTGTGCATGTCAAGACGACCCTAAATTTATTCTCTTAGCAAACTAGCAGTGCTCAGTATTAGCTGTAGACCCATACCTCCATAAATACCATTTCCTCCTGCACCATCATACACTATTATTCTATTCCATGTACTTGTTACTCTTTACAGTCCGTATACAAGAAAAAGTCTGTATACAGTATTGTTTTTTTCCGTGTCTGAGCACTTGTCTTTCTACAAGGGATGATTTTAATTCTTTGGAATAAATACCCAGAAGAGAGACTTGGCTTTTATGAATCTCCCGTAATTATATATAATTTACATCATCTCCAACAGTGCCCAGAAGTTCCCTTGTTCACACCCCTACCGACATTTTTAAATCTTTTTAAAATACTCATTCTAACAGATGTACAGTGGTCACTGCTGATGGTTTTCATCTACCTTTTCCTGATGGTTAGTGGTGTAACACTTGTTTTCAGATGAGAATTAATATAAATGCTGCTATGAAGTTTCGCTAATCTATTTGAATCAGAACTAAGAAATTTTATAAAAATGTAATTCAAGGACTTCAAGAGAGTAAGCGAAAAGTGTAAAACTGACCAAGCACCATACAGAACTATGAGATCTTTTATTAGTCATCAGTCTTGGCCTAGACACAGAATCGGTCAGGCCAAACACCTATAGCAGCAGTAGAAATAGTTATAAACCTGCCTTCAGCAGAGCAGTACTTCATAGACAGGAACTTCAGGACAATCTGACACTATACATTTCGTTCCTTACTGAATCATCTATAAATAATTCAATCAGAATTACATGTCTACAAGAGACTCTGACATCATTTAGAATTGGAAACGGAGTTGGATGAAATGGCTTTACATTATCTTAGATCGTCTTGATAGCCCCTTCGTTGTGGACACTTCTATAGAGTCCTTTGTAGTAAAGTCACTTGTAAGTGCTCCCCTCCTAGGAAGGACTTAGTTCATCGTTGCTTTCTGTCCCGCCCGCTGCCCCCCTCCCAGCTCATCTGGTGTGGCTGAAGTCGGAGTGACAGTCCCTGACACCATCACCGAGTGGAAGGCAGGGGCCTTCTGCCTGTCCCAAGACTCTGGATTTGGCATCTCCCCCACTGCCTCCCTCCGAGCCTTCCAGCCCATGTTTGTGGAGCTCACCATGCCTTACTCCGTGGTCCGTGGGGAGGCCTTCACTCTCAAGGCTACTGTGCTGAACTACCTTCCCGACTGCATCCGGGTAAGGATCTCTCTTTCCTAAACTGATCACAGAAGAAAGGAAATTAACAATACACTTGTTAGGAATTCCAACAAATGCCATATAGAAGAGGTGAGTAGGACAGAAAAACTACTGTCGGAGAGATATTTATATGACATACGTAGATACATATAGATAATACTTGCTGATACCTCTAAATGCTGAATTGGAAAAACACATTTCTAGCCCTTATCAGGTCCTTCTCAATTAGATACTTTGTGCAAAATAAAATTTCTGACAAGGGACAGAGTCCTTGTATGATATGCACAGGCTCCGGGATCACTCCCACATTGCAGAAAGGAAAGAAGCAAGACTTCCAACAAGGACAACAGATAGCAGGGGGCTTTCTTTTGTACCAGACTATCCAGGATTCCACCTGACGTTTTTGTCCTTTCCCTAGCTCATTCATTACACTCTGCCTCCTTTGAAAAGGTTGCTTATGAGCTGCTCGGCTCTGCTGAGGCTGCAGCACTTGTAGATGCCGTGCACTCTGCACTCAGTACTGTCTACAGGGCCAGTGAAAGAGCTCACGCAGGCAGGAGTCCGTGGCTGCCTCACGTCTGCTCTGCCCCACCCCACCAAGAGGCAAGCTCTGTGCTAAGATCTACATGCCAGATCCACCACAGTGTTCTGGGGGTGCTTGATTTTTTTTTTTTTTTTTTAGGTTTTTTGGAGACAGGGTCTCACTTTGTGGTTCAGGCTGGCCCTGAGCTCAGCCTCAAACTCACATCACAATCCTCCTGCCTCTGCCTCCCGAGTGCTGGGATGACAGGCGTGAGCCACCACGCCCGGCACTGTGGTATGTGGTACTGGTTGCTGCTGGGTGTGAGTCTCCACACCCAGTATTGTTATGTGGTTACCTGGTGGGGGTGCTTGATTTTTATTTATAGAATCATTGCTGTTAGGCACCCTGAAATCTAGCCATTTCCTCGAGATACTTTTTCTCGGGCGCGTTGTCTTCTGGTCCCTGCTACTTCTAATCCCTTTGCCTCTTGTGTGGTTTCAGGTCAGCGTGCAGCTGGAAGCTTCTCCCAAATTCCTAGCTGCCCCTCTGAGCAAGGAGCAAGAGTCCTATTGTGTCTGTGGGAATGAGCGGCAAACTGTGTCGTGGGCCGTAACCCCGAAGTCACTGGGTGAGGAACAGCCTCCTGGAGCCTGCAGTTCCCTGCTGAGCAACTCGATGTCTCTGTGCGGTCCTCACGTCCCGCTGCTATCCCCTCAGACACACACTCCGCACGCCTAGAGGGATCTCCTCACGTTCTCCCCTCCACCTCCATTCTCAAGGATTTTTCTGCTTCCCTTCCTGTTTTTAGGAAACCAAAGTTTATAGACCATTAATCACTTTTTCATCTTAAGTTTGGAAGCTGGGAGGACCGGAAACATGGTACTTATTTCTGCTGTGTTTTGTTTCAGGAAATGTGAATTTCACAGTGAGTGCAGAAGCCCTGGAGTCTACACAGCTGTGTGGGAATGAAAAGACCGTGGTCCCGACGTATGGAAAGAAAGACACAGTTATCAAACCCTTGTTGGTTGAAGTAAGTGGTCCTGCCCATATGATAGGCTACAGAGTCTCAAAGAAACTTCAATAAAAACAGGGTTCCAGCTTTTTCTTACCTTGGAACTCTACCTTTTAATTTACCTGTGGGTACGTATTTGTCATCTATAACGTTGGCGCTGCTTGTGGAGAGTTAGTACACATACACAATAAATCTTAATTCCTTCTCTTCCCCTTTATCTTTTCTTCTCTCTCCCATCTTTTGATTCCCTTTCTTTTTATCTCCATTTTTATTAATTTTTATGTAGTAAGAGCTAACCAAGTAGCCCAGAGTAATATTCATGACAGCATACATGTATGGATACTGTGATGTTAACAGCATACAGGTATTGCGCAGTATTTTTCTTCTCTTCTCTACCTATTTATCATCCCTGCCTCTATATCTCATGATTTGTTTTCTTGATTCTCTCTTCACACTCTCGTTGATCAACCTGTCTTGACAGACCTTCTATTTATAAAGTTTGTTTATATGGTCAAGTTGAACTTTTTCACTCCTGAAAGACTGTTTCCCTGATCGGTCTCAGTGTTCTGAGAATCAGTCCATTCTCATTTCTGATTTTTCTTCCTCTTACCAACAGCCTGAAGGAATAGAGAAGGAAGCAACATTCAACCATCTGCTTTGTCCGTCAGGTAAGAGCAGTCATTGTACTTAAATGATATTGGGTAAATCCTGAATAATATATGGATATCTAGGGGCCGGGGAGTTAGCTCAGTGGTTCCGGCGCCTGTCTTGCAAGCGCAAGGACCCGGGTTCAATTCCCCGGTAACCACATAACAATACTGGGTGTGGAGACCCACACCCAGCAGCAACCAGTACCACATACCACAGTGCCGGGCGTGGTGGCTCACGCCTGTCATCCCAGCACTCGGGAGGCAGAGGCAGGAGGATT
>PVIR01026001.1:0-11816 GCA_004026965.1 Petromus typicus | reverse complement strand
AATAATAATAATAATAATAATATATGGATATCTAGTTCTCCCAACACTACTACAGAGGCTATTCTTTTCCCTTCGTGTGTTCTTGACACTTTTGTTGACAATAACTGGATGGTGCGTGTCTGAGCTGGATTTTCTATTGTGTCCCATTGACTTCTGTCTGATGTAAGCCACGTGCCATTTTAATAGCCATAGTTTTGTAAAATAGTTTGAATTCAGGTAGCGCAATGCCTCCAGTTCTGTTCTTTTTTTCCTGATGCTATTTGGAGTTTTGTTGTTGTTGACGATGTTTTGGTTGTGTGGTTCCATCTACATGTTAGCATTCTTCTTCAATTTCTATGAAAATAAATCATGGAATTTTTATAAAGATCACAATACATCTATAGAGTTATTTGGATACCATGAACATTTTAACAATGTCAACTTTTATAATCCATAAAAAAAATTTTTCCATTTATTTCTGTCCTCTAATTTCTTTCATTAATGATTATGATTTTCAGTGTTTGGGTCTTGGTTAAATTTAGTTTTTTTCTAAGCTATTGCAAATGGAATTTTTCTCCAGATTTCTTTGACAGTTCATTGTCTGTCTAGACTAAAATTACGGATTTTAGTGACTTCGGTTGTAGACTGGAACACTACTGTACTTAATAGTTCTAACTGGTTTTTAGTGGAATCTTTAGGTTTTCTGTATTAATCAATATATAGTGATACCTCTGCTTCATCCTTCCTGATTCAGATGCTATTTCTTTTTCTTACCTGATTGCTCTGGCTACTATTTCCAGTACTACATCATTTTTCTCTCAATTTGCTTATGGTGTTTTCTTACAAAAGTTTAATATTAAATTTATGAAAAAGGTGCAGTTTGGAAAAACTCACATTTTTCTCATTTTTATTTTTCTATATGTCAGATTAAAACAATAATTATATGTCCATTTATAGCAATTTTTTTATTTTTAGTGAGTCAAATACTGTTCATCTTTATCTCCTCACCGCCATTTTATGAGTCTTCCATAAAAATAATATCCTCATAGCTGGCAGAAACTGACTGAAGAAAGAATACAGCAGTATTACAGTGTGTAGGGCCATCGGAGAAAGTTGCCCTTACTTGTGGAGACAGTAGGTCATTGTCGTCCTCGTCGTCATCGCCATTGTTTTCTTAGACAGGTGGTAGTATGAAGTTCCAGTGGGCCCCAAAATAGATCATCTTGTCTTAAGCATCTTGTCTCAATCATAAAATGACGGCAGCAGAATCACACCACACAGTTTTGGTCCTCTTTTTAACTCTCACACGGGGATGTTACAGTTGGGAATAAAATTCTAAACACCTCAGAATCCAAATACCCTTGTTTTAGGAATTTTTTTTAAAAACTATTCTATTAATAGAGGAACAGTAATCTGGCTTTTGAGTTCCAAAAGACACGTGGCAGGAAGAGTTTTCTCCTGGCTGATTTGTTTCTTTCCCTAGGTAATGAAGAGGTATCTGAAAAATTATCGCTAACTCTGCCACCCAGCGTGGTAGAAGAATCTGCCAGAGCCTCTGTCTCCGTTTTGGGTGAGTGTCCAGCCCCTCGTGGATGGGGCCATTAACAGCTTCTGTCAGATATCCTTCCTATAAATATGTATCCAAAATAACAAATATAATTTTAACTTATTTCTTTTACCTTTCTGCAGACTTTTTTATTAATTCTAGTCATACTTCTGTCTAGAAAACCTATCCTTTCTAAAAAAACTTTTTAAATCCTTATATTTTAGACCAGCTAATTATTCCTTTCTTTTTTAATACTTTGGACAGATGATAATCTCTGAACTTCATGACTTCCCATCTTGTCCATTCTCCAGGAGACATATTGGGCTCAGCCATGCAGAATATACAAAACCTCCTCAAGATGCCCTACGGCTGTGGAGAGCAGAACATGGTTCTCTTTGCTCCCAACATCTATGTTCTGGATTATCTGAACGAAACCCATCAGCTAACTCCAGAAACCAAATCCAAGGCTCTCGGCTACCTCAGCAAAGGTGAGTGAATGAGTGAGTTAGACCATCCTGACAGTCCCCCTTTAACTTCCCAACCAGGCTTGAATTCTTCTCAATGCTATTTTAGAACTTACCTCACTTTGTTACTAATATGATAATATTGTAACGGTCACTTTTATGGAAACTGTCCACTCTCCAACTCCCAATAAAATCATCAGGACTCAGAACCATCTAACATAGGATAGAACAGTTTAGAAAGAGTCACAAGAGAGACTGAAGCATTTGAGTAGTTCCTCTGTTCTCAGCATGGACTTTTAATCTTTCTTGTTGTTTCCCTGACCTTCCATTCCAGGCTACCAGAGGCAGCTAAACTACAAACACCACGATGGCTCCTACAGCACCTTTGGGGAGAGATACGGCAGGAACGAGGCCAATACTTGGTAAGGGACAGGCAGCTTATTAAGCCTAGTTTCTGCACCCACTTTTTTTACATATATTATCAAAAGTATATACACAACAACCCCATTGGAATATATATAATTAGACCTATTGTGGATTATGCTACATAAATGCACCAATATTAGCAAGTTAACAAGAAGCAAAGCTGATGTTCAAATACATATTATTAGACTTGTCTCCAAAATTCATCCTTAATAATATACCAAGGCATTTTCTCTAAAATAGCTCTTATAGTTGAGCTTCTAAATGATATAGTCAGACTAAGTCATATAAATTCCAGATAAACAATGTTAATCTCCACTTGCGTTGTGGTTCTTTTTAGATCACACTTATCTTGACTCAGAAAAATATTCTTTGCAGGAAAGAGTTGAGAAAGCAACAGGGATGTGAAACATATTTTTTAAATCCTCAAGGTAAAGCAAATTAGAAGTTATGGTGTATAAGAGCTACGTAGAAGACTGAGTTGCCTACAGAATGAAATCTCTGTAGGGAAGATACATTTAAAAGCCTTCCACAAATAGCCAAGAGATGTAAATTAGAAGAGCATAGACGTCCTGTGGTCAGGTGCAGTGAGTCCACAGGAAACACTGCACATAGCACATTGACCAGGGATCTCATAGCTGAGTGGAGCTAAGAACTCGAGTCCAGGAGAGTCCCTGCAGCCGTCAGAAGTGTCGTACAAGGCCCATCGGGGCACTACTGAAGCACCAGCGTGAGTATCATCAGGTCCTCCCCTTCCAGGCTCACGGCCTTTGTCCTGAAGACTTTCGCCCAGGCTCGAAAATATATCTTCATCGATGAAACGCACATCACGCAGGCCCTTCTCTGGCTCTCCCAGAACCAGCAGGACAACGGCTGTTTCAGGAGCTCTGGGTCGCTGCTCAACAACGCCATCAAGGTGAGTCTCCCCGGGACTGGTTTGCATTTGCTTGTTATAATATCCACAAACATGAAGAGAAAAAAATGATGTGTAGAAATTCCCAACAGGAGGCGTCAGAGGAAAATAGCTGGGTACAACCAAGAAAGGGGGTGGAGGTTAGGTTGGCTGTTTCTTGGCCCCTTGGGGAGAGAGAAATCCACAACCCAGCTCGACAGAAACGCGATCAAGGACGTTCTCGGAAGCCGAGCTGCTGAGGTCTCTCTCTTCCTCTTGCACTTTCACAGGGAGGAGTAGAAGACGAAGTCACCCTCTCCGCTTACATCACCATTGCCCTGCTGGAGATCCCACTCCAGGTCACTGTAAGTAGTCGCTCATTCACCCACAGAAAGGATGGTTCCGGAGGCAGTGAAACCGCTCGCCTGCCATCTGAACACGAACCTCCTCAAAACAAGACACCAGCTCTCCTTTGCCACACCCGTGTCCCCACATCAGCAGAGAACCTGGTCAGTCCAAGAAAGACTGACCAGTGATGACTAGGCTTTCTCCCCTAACTCCCCCCCCCAACAAAAATGACCCCTCAGGATGTGGTCTCTATTCCTACCTTTTGAAAAGGAGAGTAACATAAAAATACTGCTTTCTCTGTCCAGAAGAGTGAGGGACCGCCTTTACCGCCTTGCTACGGTCCGTGCGTTTACTGACCGCCGACTCCCCTCTCTCCCCTCACAGCACCCTGTTGTCCGCAATGCCCTGTTTTGCCTGGACTCAGCCTGGAAGTCAGCAAAGGAAAGCGCCCACGGCAGCCACGTGTACACTAAGGCCCTGCTGGCCTACGCGTTTGCCCTGGCAGGGGACCAGGACAAGAGGCAAGAGATACTGAAGTCGCTGGAAGGCGAAGGTGTGAAGGACGGTAAGAGTGCCTCTGGGACGGGTCTCCTGCCCCACGTGTCCGCATCAGGAACTGCAGGGGAAAACCTCCCTGCTCCCACCTCTGGGACCCCTGTCCTTTCTTTGCTTTTTTAATGAGACCTAGGATTGCTTAGATTTCATCTTTAGATTTCTTACTACCTGTAGTAGTAAGAAGCTCGGCCTTTGGAGACTGGCTCTGAAATATACCAACTGTCTATACTCGGACTCCTCCATCAGAAAAGTGAGGATGATACTAGTACTTACCTTAGAGTGTTCTCAAGTTAAATAAGTTATTATATGCAAAACATTTGATACAGTGCATGGCGAAGAGTAAGTGTTATAAAAACATTACTGTTTCCATTCAGCTCCTAAATGAACCATACTTCTTATATCGTATCATCTTAAACCTAGGGAGAGATTAAAAGAAGTAGCCCCAAAAGTAAGTTCTGATGTTTAAATCTCATTTCACAAGACGACAGTGTTGGTCAGTGTGTTCCCAGTTATGCAGTGTTCCTACACGTGCTGTGATCTGTATGGGGAAGGGGACACTTGGAAATAGAAACTAAAATGCAGATAAGATATCCAATAAAATGGGGCCGGGGAGTTAGCTCAGTGGTTCCGGCGCCTGTCTTGCAAGTGCAAGGGCCTGGGTTAGATTCCCCGGTAACCACATAACAATACTGTGTGTGGAGAACCACACCCAGCAGCAACCAGTACCACATACCATAGTGCCGGGTGTGGTGGCTCACGCCTGTCATCCCAGCACTCGGGAGGCAGAGGCAGGAGGATTGTGATGTGAGTTTGAGGCTGAGCTCAGGGCCAGCCTGAACCACAAAGCGAGACCCTGTCTCAAAAAACCTAAAAAAAAAAAAAAGATATCCAATAAAATACATTCTACCATTCTCATTGAAATGTGCCACTGAATATTTTTAATATGTTGGAAAAAATTTCAGAGATACAAAAAGTGTGAGTAAAAATTAGAAAACCCCTGTAGAACTCCCTCTAAGCTTAAGAAATAAAGCATTAGCAGTACAGAAAAATAAAATCCCGCCTCCTCTTCCACCTTCAGAGACAACCATTATTCTAAATTTGACATTATAATTTTCATGGATTTCTTTATATTTTCTGCATATGTACTCGTAAATAATATATATGATCTTTACAGTTTTTCATCTTTAGATATCCATTATCATATTTTGAGGATATTTCTGCAGCTTGGGTTTCTGTGTGTTTGTTGCTTCTTCTTTTTCTTTTTTTCTTTTTTTTTTTTTTTTCAGTTTTTTCAGACAGAGTCTTGTGTAGTTCATGCTGGCCCTGAGCTCACTGGCCCAAGTGAGCCTCAGACTCACAGCGATCCTCCTGCCTCTGCCTCCCGAGTGGTGGGATCACAGGCGTGAGCTACCATGCCCAACTTTGTTGCTTCTTATTTTTTTATTCAAGCTTATGTTCCTGAGAATAAGCATAGATATGCCTATAACTTTAGTTTTCCAATTTTCCCTGCTGCCAAAAGTGATGTAACATAAAGTTAGGTCATAATTTATCTATAAGTTTCTCCTCGTGGACCTTTTCATGTATCTTTTGCTGTCACGGAGAGTACTGCTGTGAGCACGCCTGTCCTCGTCTCGTCCTGTATGTGGGAGTCCCTCAGGGTGATACTTTGAGAAGGGTAATGACCAGTGACACACGATGCATGATACACCCCCCCTGAATATTGCAATCCACACTCGGAAGAGGAGACAGATTCCCACGGCGACAGAGACTGGTCTGCATCACCTAACACACGTCAGCTTTTGTTGTTTTAAGGATTCTTCTAATTTGCTTTCAGTCCAATAGATGTGATCTCTGTCATGTGATCTGAGGCCCTACAAGAAACCTCTATGGATACGAACTGAGCACATTCTAGCTAAGGTCTCGATAAGGCAAGAAGTAGGAAGCAGGCACCATCGGTCAGAGCCCTCAGTGGGCCATTTCTTTACCCCAGCTGCTCAACTGAAGTCAAGATTGAAATAGACAGACGGCTGTAGGCCTCTGCCTGTGGCAGCATTACCTGCCTTAACTTTGTGTTGGATCGACTGAGTTCACATTTACCTGTAAGGAAAACCATTTCTATAAAGTTTGAAAGATCACAATTAGACAGCTGCTCTCTTCAGCTTAAATTAAATGTAAATATTTAGTAACATGTAAAACTTTTTTCTCACACCCAGGTACCTCTATCCACTGGACACGACCTCAGAGACCCAGGGTAGCCGAGGAACATTTTTATCAACCCCAGGCGCCCTCTGCCGAGGTTGAGATGACATCCTACGTGCTGCTGGCTCAACTCACAGCCCGGCCAGCCCCGACCGCGGAGGACCTGACTTCCGCAGCGCGCATTGTGACCTGGCTCACAAAGCAGCAGAATTCCCGTGGCGGCTTCTCCTCCACCCAGGTGCGTGATTCCCGAAAACTTTTAAATCACCTTCAGGTATCGAAGCTTTTAATTAAGCTATAAAACACATAGAAGAATGAAAAGAGAAGAAGGTGACAATTACCCAAAAGATTATCAGTCTACAACGTAATAGGTCAACCGTGGCCCAAAAAAGTCCTTCACAGTGTCCTAACCCATAACAACCATCCCTTCTTCAAGCAGCACTGGGGCACCAGCAGAATGAAAAAAATAAATAAATTCTTCTAGAAGTTTTAATGATCACATCTCATATAAACCCTTCTCAGAAGTTCAAAATCTGGCCATCTGTCCTGGCAAGTCTCTCCGTCCTTAATGTGTCCCTTAGAGCAAACACAGGTCATGATCCCACCAACCTCTCTGTACACAAATATTTGTCCAGTCTTTATTCATCCAGCCACAGGACCCTCGCTGTATAGTCATGCGCATACACAATTCATTAACATCTACCCAAAGGGAAGTTCCATCTTCAGAGAACATAACTGTTAGCCTGCTTACTCTAAAACTCCAACGAAGACAGACCGTATCCTGTCCTTTTCCTATTGTATTTAATCTCTTATTTTTCCAAATGAGTAAAAAACTAAATCGTTTTGTTTAAAACCTTTCTCCTAATTTCTGAGAAATCCCTCATTTGGAAGCTATCAGGCTGAATATCAAGGGATATTAAAAGTATGGCACATGAGGGTGAAATATGGACACTAGAATTGTTTGCACAGAGAGAGCAGAGTGAGGAGTCCTCAAATCAAGAAGATAATGCTCATGATCACTTTGTATTTCCTTTGCGGAACTGAGGCCTGATCCTGACATGGCTGCAGAAAGCCCCGGAAGCCCTCGGAGCAGTGGCATCAGCAGCAGAGCAGGATTTGGGGGCAGAGGGCAGAGGGCACTTTGCTCGTGACAGATTGACCACAGTCACGGAGAAAGACATCCTAGGCAAATAGCTGATGGCTAGATGTTACACATCCTGTACTCCTCATCAAGAGGAAAGGATATATTTTCTAACAAAATAATCTTCTAAGACATACAATCCAAAGTTCATGGCAATGTTGTGATTCTGTCATCCATCTAAAGATAATAATCAGTCTTGAAATTAGAACCCAAACATTTCAGAAATGGAGGAAATGGGATATTAAAGCTCCTTTTTATAATGGCTAGCCTCGGATTTTGATGTATAATCCTACATTTATTAGTCTGTTTTTCATGACTATATAGCAAAGGACCCAGGACAGCTAACTGCATAAAGAAAATGAGTTTATTCAGCTCACAATTGTAGAACCTGAAGTCTAAACAGCATGGCACAGACTCTGCTGATCCCTCGGCCCCACATGGCTGCAATACCTCATGGCAGATGGCAAAGGCCAAAACACAAGACCCCAACTCAAAGCGGGGAGCCGTAGACCTGAGGAGGGTCATGCTTGCTTCTTTTATAACCTCCCTTTCACGAGCACTGCCTTAGTCCGGTCCAGCAGCAGTGAGGCCCCATCTCGGAGGTTCCAGCCTCTTCCAGTCTCACCGCCACAGTGGCCAAGCTCCCGACACCCACAGGCCGGAGGAGCAAGGCACTTCCAGACACAGCCATGCCCGAGTGTTCTCACCCCTCTCTTCCAGGACACAGTGGTGGCTCTCCACGCTTTGTCCAGATACGGAGCCGCAACTTTCACCAGGACTGGGAAAGCTGTACATGTGACCATCCGGTCTTCAGACGCATTTTCCAGCAACTTCCAAGTGGACGACAACAACCGCCTATTACTGCAGAAGCTGTCACTGCCCACCGTGCCTGGGGACTACACTGCGAAAGTGACAGGGGCAGGGTGTGTCTACCTCCAGGTGAGGATCTGCAGTCCCCATTCTCACTCCTGACGAGGCAGACAATGGGGAAAATCAGAGGGCTGAGGGAGTTGAAAGAAACTCAGAGGAAGAAAAAGGTTGTTTTTCCTTGAATGTTTCATAGACATCCTTGAAATACAATGTTCTCCCAGAGAAGGGCACATTCCCATTTGCACTGGAGGTGCACACGCTGCCGCCAGCCTGTGATGGACCCGAAGCCCATACCAGCTTCCAGATCTCACTGCAGGTCAGGTGAGTTCTCCAGGCTGCGTCACCAAGTTTTCATCCTCGCCCTGGGATTCCTCACTAAGTAGGGAAGTATGAATGTACATATTTGTGCAGCATTTATTTAAAAGGCAGTGTAGGGTCAGGGTTTAGCTCAGTGGTTTCGGCATCTGCCTGGCAAGCGCCAAGTCCTGAGTTCAATCCCCAGCACCACACACCACAGTGCCGGGCGTGGTGGCTCACGCCTATAATCTCAGCACTCAGGAGGCAGAGGCAGGAGGATTGCTGTGAGTCTGAGGTTTGCCTGAGCTACATACATAATGAGTTCAGGGCCAGCCTGAGCTACAAAGAGATACCTATATCCAAAATACCAAAAAATAAAAAAAAAATTTTTTTAAATAAAAGGCAATGTATTCTTTTTTTTTTTTTTTTAAGGTTTTTTTAGACAGGGTCTCGCTTTGTGGTTCAGGCTGGCCCTCAGCTCAGCCTCAAACTCACATCACAATCCTCCTGCCTCTGCCTCCCGAGTGCTGGGATTACAGGCGTGAGCCACCACGCCCGGCACTGTGGTGTGTGGTACTGGTTGCTGCTGGCGTGAGTCTCCACACCCAGTATTGTTATGTGGTTACCGGGGATTGAACCCGGGTCCTTGCGCTTGCAAGACAGGCGTCAGAACCACTGAGCTATATCCCCGGCCCCAGCAATGTATTCTTTTAAGCTTCTATAATCCAATCTCTCAGTGAGGGGGTTCACCCTGTCTGCCCCTTGCCTCTATGTCCTATTAATTTCCAACCTTGTCATTTAAAGGTTAATAGTTTCTCAATAATAACTGAAGATTACCCCAGCCTGTGAGTTGAATGTTTTTCCAGTGTATTATTCTTCAATTATTCTGAACAGAGACAGAACTCTTGAAAAGCTCAAATAGAAGACATATTCTTACTGTCAATAAATAAATCTCAGATTGCATACTGTATAATCGAGTTATCAGAAATTTACTTGTCTACAACAATATTAAAATAGCTACCAGCCGTATAAAAAGTACTCATCCACGTGAATTTTATCATTTGGTTGGATATAATCCAGGAAAAAAAGTCGAGGTGAAATGTATGTCATGAATAACTGGTCCCCGTTAAGAGCCTTGTGTCCATGCATCAGAGGAAAAGACTTCTTAGCACACAGACCCTCGGGGTCCGCACTGGACATCCCCACCCTGCAGGTCCAGTGCGGGACTGGCCTCTGTGACCGCAAGAGGCTACACGTTCAGATGTACCACCAGTTCTCTAAACCACTGGGAAGGCTCTCTGGGAAGACTCATTTGTACTTTGTAGAGCTATCGAGCACTTAGCATGAACGCAGAAAAAGAATATTTAATAACAGAAAAACCTCATTCCTTCCTTTCCTGCACCTGCAGTTACACTGGGAGCCGGCCAGCCTCCAACATGGCGATTGTTGACGTGAAGATGGTGTCCGGCTTCATCCCCCTGAAACCAACGGTGAAAAAGGTAGGTTTGTTACACGTGCAGCGTACTCGGTCTCCATCTAATTTTCACATGTCCTCAGAGGTCTTACTTGCTTTTCTTGTCCCTGGGACAAACACTGATCACTCAGATGCAAAAGGTGGAAGGGTTTATATCAGCTTGCAGTTTGTAGAAGTTTTAATCCGTAGTCAGCTGGCTCCAAGGCAGGGCAGCCTGGCAGAGGGGCATCGCCCAGGAGGAGCAGTCTGTGTGGGAGGGCAGGAAAGCGGCAGCAGGCGGCCTCCATCTCTCTCTTTACCTTCCATCCGGGATACAAACCTGTTGATCGGAGCCGTCCTGGTCAGTTTAGCAAGTTTGAGGCCACCCTGCAAAACAGAAAGACTCTGTCTCCAAAAATGTCACTTAAAAGAAGAAGGGGAAGGACCGGAGGCAGAAAAGGAGGGAGAGGAGGGGAAGGGCGAGACGAAATAGGGAGAGAAGAAAACAATCCTGAAATATGAGTAATTATCGAGTATGTGATACTTAGTTCCATTTTCCTCAGATAAATCAAGTTTGCACATGGGTCACATGACATGCTGACATTAAACTTTTCCTCTAAAGTATCCTTTGTTGTTATTTTTACTACTTTATGTTCTTACATATATAAGTCATGGGAAGGAATTCCACCCATGGAATTCCTTGTGTGGTACTTAGAAAATCTGCTTCCTCTAGATCCTCTGGGTTTCGCCTGTTTATTAACTCATGTCCCATTTTTCTTCAGCTTGAAACCTCTGAGCATGTGAGTCGGACTGAAGTCAGCAACAACCACGTCCTGATTTACCTGGATAAGGTGAGATCTGCCATGTGGAGGCTAAAAAAATAAAAGCAGATAATCTTATGACTATCACCTCCGTGCTGGAAATCTGAGAATTCTCCTCTCCTCTAATTACACTCCGCCCATGATTATGAGTATAAATGACTCCTTATAATCCTGGGATATGAATATTTCTAAGATTCCATAGGCAAGAAATTCTATATAAACCATATTTTTAGGTTCATGATCATTTTGAAGGTACCAAATAATGTGGAGAGCTAACCATTTTGATTATTAATTAACAAACATCCCCATCAACAATATAAAAGAAAATAATTTCAGTGAGGATTTGGACCATAAAAAGGAGGGAGTATGTATTTCTTACTCAAGGGAGGCTGAGGCAGGAGGATTGCTATGAGTTTGAGGTCAACCTGGGCCTCATAGTGAGCTCAAAGCCAGTCTGAACTATGTAATAAATACCCGTCTCAAAAAATATGATTTTATACATAGGCCCAATAGCACAGCTTATGCATGCATCCCTGGATAGGAATTACAGATTTAAAACCTTATGAAATTGAAATGATCAGCCTTTTATTCTACAACCACACAGGAGCATTTCTACGGAACAAGAAGGCAAAATTGTGCCAAACCTCTGAATATATAAAAAAGGCTAGCTGGTCAATGAACAAAAAGCATATAAATTTTCCAAGTAAACAGTACCAACTACTGGCAATAACAGAATTACATGAGTCATCTTAGTTACTTAAGAAATAATTTGCAGAATTTCTCGTCTAGTCCAAAAGCTTTCCACACAAGGCGGGGTGCTGGTAGGGG
>PVIR01026000.1:0-24133 GCA_004026965.1 Petromus typicus | reverse complement strand
AAAAAAAAAAAAGAATTGGAGGCTGGCCTGGACTACATAACGAAACACTGTCTCAGATAAAAAAGCAGGAGAAAAGGATCTTATGCACGAAGAAATCTTTAGAAAGTTCCACTAAATGTGAAGTTGAGCAGAACCAGTATTAAAATGCTTAAGTGTACCTGAATTCACAGAAAATTAAATGTTTTTCAAGTCTAGGAAATAAGTTGCAATGGTTAATCAAATTTCAAACCAGCAATCTTTTGAGATAAGTTGGAGAATTACTGAGCTCCCTGGGAACATAAGACACATTTACAGTTGGTAAATTCAAGAGAAATGAATACCTGACTTGATGCCAGGAGCCAAAAAGCTAAATCCCACTGAAAGTTGCCCCGTTTGCGCAGCGAGCCACAGCACTGACCTCACTGGCTCCGTGGTGCGCTCCTGAGGACAAGAGTTATCCCACGTCTAGTACACCACCATCCATTGGACAGATACTTGAGAGCTGTGTATAGTGACTTCTGGATCACAGAAGTAAATTAACTGTTTTCATCTGTATAATGCAGCTGCTTTAATAAGACATTCACCTGGTGTTTTTTTGTTTTTTTTTTTTTTTGAGACAGGTTCTTGCTTCGTAGCTCAGGCTGGTCCTGAGCTCAGCCCCAAACTCAGCAATCCTCCTGCCTCTGCCTCCATCCAGAGTGCTGGGATGACAGGCGTGAGCCACCACGCCTGGCACTGTGGTATGTGGTACCGATTGCTGGTGAGCGTGAGTCTCCACACCCAGTATTGTTGTATGTGGTTACCGGGGATTGAACCCTAGCCCTTATGATTGCAAGGCAGGCACCAGAATCACTGAGCTAAATCCCCAGCCCTCAACTGGAATTTTAACCAGAGCAACAAGGTTCAGAGACATAAATTCTAACATGAGAAAAATGCTAGCTGTGCAGATTTTCAAAAGAAATAGCTGAGGACTCAGTTCAAAACCCTAGAAGCCCACTGTCCCCCGAAAGGGTTGGGAGGGCCCACTGTCCCCCGAAAGGGTTGGGAAGCCCACTGTCCCCCGCGCTGGGAGCTCTGGAGTGAGGAGTTGTGGGGAAGGTTTGGATGGCACTTCCTCACCCTCACTGAAACTCTAGCGAGGGCGTCATGGGCAGGGCACCACCAGGCTGACCTCTGACCTCTGACCTCGGGGTGGGGTTGGGCGTTGTCACTACCTAGACAGTAAAGCCAAGGTGTCGAGGTCCCACCTGAGCTCCCAGACTTCGAGGGTATAAGGGTGACTTCCGCTGGCCGGAGGGGTCCAGGAAGGAAGAGCCATACTACAGAGGACATGGGCCGGATCACAACCAGGGAGCATGTGTGCCGGAGGTGTAGCTCAGTGGTTCCGCACCGCCTAGCAAGCACAAAATCCCGTGTTTGATCCCTGACAACCATATACAACAATGCTGGCCATGGTGACTCACGCCTATAATCCCAGCCCAAGGAGGCAGAGGCAGGATTGCTTAGTTCAAGGCTAGCCTGAGCTACAAAATGAGTTCAGGGTCAGCCTGAACTATAAAGTGAGACCCTGACTCAAAAAAAACTAAAAAAAATAAACCCCGGAGAATATACATCTCCCATTTTAAGGTGTGGTTGGGCTAAACCTGTGGCCATAGATGTATTTCCATCTCCTGGGGAGGCTGAAACAGGATGATACAATGTGTCCTGCCCACACATGCATAATCACCTGAAACTGACACAGTATGGAAGTTCCAACAGGAGCTTTATTTACTGGCCAGGACTCAGCACCCGAGACTTGTCTCAGGGCTGAGCCTCGAGCCCTTACAGAGTGTGATTTTTATAGTCAAAAGCCGCAGACCCCCCCCCCCCTTATGTTTGCCAAAAGAGCTTGTTCACAGAAGCAGGCACTTGGGCGGTTAGAAAACTTGCTCATTTTTCAGGATGTGTCCTGGGACTCGGTTTAGGGAGTTTGTGATTCACGTGTCGGGTCTAGGGGAGGTATTTTCCCATGGGAAAGGCTCAGGTTCACCCATCTCAGCAAGCCTACGGTGGCAGGTGCTGTACGGGGTGGAGGGCCTTAGGTCAGCTTAGATCCCACAGGAGTACGAGGCCAGCCTGGGTAATTCAGTGAAACTGTTCCAAAAATAAGTAAAGGGCGAGGGATGTATCCTCTGGGTTCAATCCTTGTAGCAGTAATAAGAAAAAAGGTAGTTGGGCCTTTCCTAGTAGGTATGCTCAGAAAGTCAGGCTGTTAACCAGACTCCTGTCCAAGAACAAGAAAATGCTTGTCCAGGGGAGAGCCTGCAAGGGGAAATGGGAAGAGTACAGTTCTGTGCTGTTAATGTTGTGCCTTGAAAGCATGCTTATTCCACATAAAAAAACTTAACCTGCTTAGAAATATTTTTAGTAATATAAAGTAATGGATACGAGTGTACAGTTAACATATGTCAGTGAAAAAGCTGTTCCCCTCTGTTACGGCTTTTATCTGGATGTCCCCAGAGCCGCCTGTTCTCACAGGTGGGTCTTCAGGGAGTGAGTGGGCCACTACTGGGTGGCTTCAGCAAGCTTCGGTGTGGGCGAAGGAGCGGCCCGCAGTCCGGGACAGTCCGAGGCCAAGCTGGGCAACGTCAGCAGGCTCTGAAGTTAAAAAGGCTGGGAGCCGGCATGGGGAATGCTGTGCTCAACCACAGTACCCGGGCACCGAAGGAAACATCTACTGTGTTTAAAGTCAGTTTCTAGTGATGGTAGCTCACATGAATAAGAAATCTTGAGGTCTTCGCTAGGATGTGGATGTGACCGAAGTGGCAGTTTGGAAAGTGACTGGAGCGGGCTGTAGCTGACTTGCTGTCAGGAGTGGGTCTCGGCAGGAGAGGCGGCCACTTGGTGTGACCTGCGGGGGGCGGGGGGGTGGCGGCCTCCTTGACTTCCTGCCTTCGCGCTCTGCTTGTGTGCTCTAGCCCAGCCTTCCCCCACGCTGCCTCTGTCTGCCAGCCGTCCATGCCAGGACTCGAACTTCTAACGTGTGAGCCAGAATAAACCTCCGCCCCTTTACCTTCCGTGGTGGCTGTTTCAACTCGGTAACAAGCAAAGTGGTCAGACAACCAGCAGAAATACCCCTGAGGCCTGTGTAGGGTAATGATTACTATCGTGAGACCTGTCTGAAAGTGCTGTCAGAAAGCATACTCCCACTGGCTGAAACCTACAGACCGTGGTTTTATCTCAAGGCCAAAAGCAAAATCAGTAGAGCTATTCAGAAACACAAGGAATAAAAATCTAAGATATTTTCTTGAGTTGCTATTCTAGTGCATAGCTTTCTTTTTAAATGTGTGCAGTTTCCGTGGCCTTTGGCATATCAGACACTCGTTCTGTCGCTACATTCCAGATGACCTGTTCTTTCAGAGGGAAGATTGAAAATACTGGCAGACTAAGGGAATGGGGTTCTAGCAGGCCTGGGTAGGCCCTGGCCTTGGGCAGCATTTCTCCCCAAGGGAGACCTCCAGGCCCCCTTTGCTTTTAGGGAGCATGGCTGTTGAAGGCCTTCTGAGGGCGGCAGTGTGTGGGGACCCTCTCCTTAGAGGAAGCTGGTTCTAGGCTGGAACCCTCTGCTTATTTATTCCTTCCTCTTTCTTTGGTTCCTTCATTCACCTTTTCTTCTTTCTCTCGATAGAGCTGATTTATCTAACAGAAAGCTGCCCGCACATCAGGGTTCCCACGACCCCCTCCGTGGCTTCCACTAGTTGGTTGAGTGGCGAACTTACCAGGGAAACGTTCACACTTGCCGATTTGTTAGAAAGGCTCCGGCTGAGGAGGCACAGCATGGAGGACGTGGAGCCGGCTGTCTGTGGGTGCCTCCCGGAGCCCGCTGGCTTGCTGTGCCCAAGTGTGCGCTCTGCCTTTGGGCTGTGCAGACCTCCCACCACAGCCTGACTTTGCCTCCATTCCCCTGGCTTTCCCGAAGCAGCGTTTCTCCAGGGTGTGGGCCAGATGCGCTGCGAGGACAAGGCCGGCTGGAGTTCTGACCCAGGAACTCGGCTGTTCAGTCCCCACAGAGCTGAAATTCTCTTCCTGCCTTGGTAAGGTGCGGCTTGGAGACAAATGGGAAGGCGCTCCCAGCGCCCCCTCTGTTCTGAGAAGCATCAGGATGGCCCCAGCAGCCGCGATTCTCTCCAGCCCTCTTGCAGTTCTCCTCTCTTCTCCACAGTGCAGCTAGACGATCATCTGAAAGACGCCTCTTCCTCCTCTCCTGCCAGCCCCAAGTCCACTCTTCGGGCTTTGCTGCATGTAGGAAATGGGGGAAGAGGACATAACCAAAACCTCTGCAGTTAAGTTCTGTCTCCTGTGAGCCTGTCAGTACAAGGTGAATTAATTAAGAAACAGACAGAAAGGAGACCCAGAGAAGATGCTGAGCTTCGGGGCCATCACTGCTGCTCCGGGCAGCAAAGACACATTCATCGGTTTTTTGTTTTTGAGATAGGTTCTTGCTTTCATGGTTCAGGCTGGCCCTGAGCTCACTATGTAGCCCAGGCGAGCCTCGAACTCACAGCAGTCCTCCTGCCTCTGCCTCCTGAATGCTGGGATTACAAGAGGCGTGAGCCACCACGCCCAGCGTTGTGGTATGTGGTTACTGGGGGACCCAATACAGGACCCTGAGCTTGGCAGGCAGATGCTGGAACCACTGAGCTAAATCCCCAGCCCACATTCATTGTATTTTGAGACTGAGTCTGGCTTGACCCCGAAGATCATCTGCTCCAGCACTTACTATGTTATTATTACATGAAGACCAAACAATGGCCTACGCCTGGATCCTGCTAATTTCTTCATAGCACAGGACCATTAGCTCAAAAACTGCAGCACCAAACCTTTGCATATTCGGCTGTTCTAAGTATAGCCTAAACATATTTTGTAGCCATAGAGAACAGCTTGCTTTGCACACCCTGCCCAGTGCACCCACATCTGTCACAGAGTCCAAGCTGGGGCTCTAAAAGACCCTCAGCTCCTGCTGCACTCTGGAGTGCTCTATCCCAGGTCCCCACCCCATTCTGAACACCTTAACAAGCACCCCCTCCCCACCTGGAAGGAGTCCATTGCTTCCTCCCCTGTGAGCAGTGGCTCCCTTCAGAGCGCCCTGTGAAAGGGCAGATGTGTGAGAACCTCTCCCTACAGAGCGGTTTCTGCAGGCCAAGAAGACTCAGCCTCTCACTGCCACCTTGTGGTCACGTATCTCTCCATCTGAAATCCCTCAAATGCAACATGCATTTGACATCCTACCCCTGAAAAATGTTCACGTGTCAAAGATGATTGAGAAATACAGCATAGTACTAGAGTGAAAGTTGATTTTCCAAAACCTTCAAGAAATACAATAGCTAATAAATGTGTTTGCTCATTCAGAGTAAGCTTCTTCAGTTTTTAGCATGTAACACGTTTTAGATTGACCTAGCCAACTGCTTCATTTTATGTTTTATTTTCCTTCAATACATAGAGTAGGAAAGTGAGATACCGAAGTGTCCTTTGCCCAGTGACATAGCATTTCCTCATCGTGTGGGACTAACCCTGCAGTCTTAAGACAGTGAAGTGGTTGCTACTCCCGTCACCCCCGGCGCACTGCAGAAGTCTCTTACCCTTCACCATCTCAGCTTTCCTTGTGGACTGTGGCTCAGCCTCATAAAATCGGGCGCTCATACACAGTGACTTTTGTTGGTAAAGGTTCCTTCGCAAGGAAAAAGCGGAGTCCTTCTCAACAACCCAGACCTCTCTGCCCTTCTCCTTGTCCTGTCAGTGTTCCCGAATCTGCTACCCCTGTGCTTTGCTACTGTCACTGAATGAAAAGAAAGTACAGTCAGATGTGCACTGTATATTTAATTTGTAATTTCTTCTTTCTCCAGATAAAAAGGTAGTTTGTGGTTTGATAAATACAAGTACTTGTTCCTGCTACCTTCTGTAAGATATTTTACTCTTACATTTTCTTCTGATTGTTCCTGTGGGTGTCTAACACGGTACAGCTCCTGATGCGCAGAAGTGGTACACTTGCTGTGTATATCTGTGTGTAAAGCAGCCTGGCTCTTGGGCAGGTCCCCCCTCGAGACCTTGGGCAGGTCCATCTTCTCAGTGACATGGCAGTGGGGGCGCAACACACTGATGTGGCTTGGCCCAGACCTCAGAAATACTTGCAGATGGGAAGTAAGCTTCAGTCACCTGACCCACAATTCTTTCTCCAGATGAACAGTTTCTTCAGTCTTTGGAATAAAGCGGCTTATCCTTAGCCAGGGAAGGGAAGAAAGTAGTGGGGTGATGTGTACATCAGTGGGTCATGGTCCTGACAACCTTGTAGCTCTTCCGTGCAGAGAGCATGAATTTCGAGGAGCTGCTCTGAAGAAATCCCGAACCCTTCGAGGCCACACTTGTCCCTGTGGCATCGTGGACCTGGCATCACCACAGTCACAGTCCCGAACACTGTTCCCAGGGAAGAAGCTGTGAGGAGGCCGCGTGTAAGGCTGCATCCAGCACAGAAGCTGCGAGTTCCAGAAAGCGGCGTGTGAGTTCTGTGGGAGGGAAGGCAGCTCGGCCGTGTGCACAGTGCCCTGCAGAAGACTGACGGCTGTGGGCACTGGCTCGTAGGTAAAGGTCGGCGCGTGGTCACAGCTGGGAAGAAGCCAGTCCAGAAAGCCCAGCCATCGTGAATGGGGAGGTGAAAGTCTTCACGATTTACCATGTGATCAGAATATGCAATGTGTAAACCTTTAAAAATGCGTCACAGTAAAGGGCAATGCCATTAACTCCCTCAGTCCTCATGCTCAATTTGAATACACTTAATCCACCATCCTTCCCACCTCCTGAAGCAGTTCTGGAGACGCTTTTTCCTGAATGTCTTTCCTGAATGTCTTTCTAACGTGTGATCCAAACTCCTGTGCTTGTTGCTTCCGAGTGGCGTCCCCCAGAAAGGCATGCCGTGGAAACAGCAGTGTGTCCTCATCCGCCTGGGTCCAGGGGTCTGGCCCCAGCCAGCGTCTGGCGATTCCTCACGTCAGAGGGACTGTGGAAGAGAACACCGAGGCAGCCACCACAGCACCGTGATGATGCTCTCCAAAGGAGGCCGCTGGGCTGCCTCGGACGTGGCAAGACGGCGCCGTGAGCCTGTGGTGTTAAATGGCAGGGCGTCTGTTACCAGGACTTCTTAAAACCACACTCAGCTGGCCGCCTGGCCTATGTGCATGGATCTTGTGTGCTTGCTGGGGGTCTCACCCAGGGTCTTCACCTTGAGCTCTACCTCCAACCATTTTTCCTGCAGCTTTTGAGATGGGGCCTTGCTATGTTACACAGACTGGCCTTGACCTTGTGATCCTCCTGCCTCAGCCTTCTGAGTACTTGAGTTATAGTTGCACACCACCAAACCTAGGACATAGTTGTTTTTCTGTTTATTTAGATTATTTTTATTTCTGATTGTAATGGATATGTAACTGTTTTCTTAATTTTGGTCTGGATTATTTGTTGATGACATGTAGAACTCTATTGGTTATTACATATTGATCATTACCTTGTCAGCCTGCTGAAGTTCTTAGTTTTAGTTTTTAGTGGGTTCCTTGGGATATTCCATTTATAATACAACAGTCATGTCCAAGTAAGGATCGTCTTACCTCTCCCTTCTGACCAGAACACCACTGTTTTCTTTGGGGGCAGGAACTGTAGGGCTGAGCAGAGGGTCAGGGGTCGGAGCCTCTTGGCAACAAGTTGAACTTGAGTCAGGGGTAGGAGGTGTGAGGATGAGGAAAAGTATAAGAGAGTCAAAGATGGGACGGGAGGACCTCAGAGAACTGAGGGCCCCACGCTTATTTCCAGTGCTCTTTTTATAATGCTTTTATTATAGTGCCTACGTGTAAAGATTACAATTAGTGGTTAAAAGTTTATAGAGATTACAATACGTAAGGGGCTGGGTGTCAGTCTGAATAATATCTACACTCTAAACCAGGAAGTTAAGGCACAGAAAAACATTTCAGCAGAAAAATATTTTGGACTTGTTTGACTGATACTTTGCCAATTGTCTGGAACAGTTACTATTTCTTTTATGTTCTTTTAAACTTGTTATCTTTGTCATCAATCAGTCATACCTCGGAAGGTCATAAACTTAGTTTCTCTTTACATTTCTTTCACAAAGGGATGCAGGGGGGTGGGGAAGAGTCAGTGCCAAGTCCAGGGCAGTTTTTTTGGTGCCAGCATGCCTTTGGCAATCACCCAGGGCAGCTCCTTTCAGAGCAGGCCCCTAGCCTGTCTCGGGGCAGCAGCATTAGTGCAGACCCCGGACTCAGGAATCCCACCAAGCCCAGGGCTAAAGAAACAGCAAGTCCCTGGTGCAGATGTCTGACACTGAACTGCTTCCCACAGTCCAGGTGCACATCGCGTCTTCCTGCAGCTCGGAGGGAAGCACTGGGCTCTCGCCGTCCGATGTGAGCTGTGGGTTTTCGTGCCTGTTGAGGGGACCGCGTGGCTTGGTCCGTGTCCCATTGATGTGGCAGAGGAGGGAGCAGAGCAGTGCTCCCACCCAAAGATAACCGCGTGTGAATACCCATAAGCTATGAGCATTCTGCAGCTCATAAAGGTGCTACTGTAGGGTGAGCGTGTGTGTGTGTGTGTGTGTGTGTGTGTGTGTGTGCGCGCACAGGTGCACGCAGCATTCCAGTAAAATGCATCCCTGGTCCTTCAATTCAGATTTTAAAGTACATTCTAAAAAAGAAATGGGGACCATATAAAAGTCACAACTGTCCCTTGTAAAAACTGTGCAGCCACCTAAATGCCCAGTATGTGGGGTGCTTAAAGGTAACGTGTTCCCAGCGGTCGCCCACCATGACCACCCTGTAGGAGTGTTGTATAGCGACGGGAGATGCCTAGCGGCAGGTCCGGGACGGCCCTGCGCCTCCCGCCCCTCCTGCCCACGCAGTCCTGAGGTTCTGTCAGCACATGGCCCTGTCCCTGTCTGGTGAGGGCCTGGAGGACAGAACAGTGGTGTGGCTGCACTGTGGCTCTGCTTGGAAAATTATGATAAATCTGAGAGAAAACATGAAAAATGTGCGTTAAATATGTCACAGCCCTTTGTGCGTAATAGTGAGGGCTTCCATTAATTGTTAATGGGCTATTTGGTTGAATATTACATTTTATATATCATGTAACTTACCCCCCTAAATAACTGTGACAATAATTATCCCATTTACGAATAGAAATAAGAAATATCTCTGACTATTTTGAATTAACACGCAGTCATTGTCTTTTCTAGATCGTGCACGAGAGATCCTGGAGCAGAAATTCTTGGGCCCGAACAAGCTGAAGCAGGTGATGTGGACAGTGTACATTGACTCTCCCGGGAGCTAAGCGGAGCCGCGAGCACGGCCGTCGCTGCTTCCCCGGAGACAGGCGAGAGCTTTCCTTTCCCTTGATTTCAGCGCTGTTTTTCCTTGTCTTAGTTCAGCTGTAACTCGTGGCGCCAGCTATGCCCTGGTGCACGCCTTTGTGCTCTGAGGTTGCCCACGCGCAGACGCTGCCACACGGTGGTCCGGGGCCGTCTGTGGGTCACTGTTCTACTGGGGACCCGAGGGTGCTCCCACCTGTACTGAGCCAGAGGACACTAGTGTGGTTGCCCTCCAGATTTCCTTCTCCTGACAATAGGTGTTGGAACTGTTGTAAGAAAAATGTAGGTGTCTGGATAAACTTCAGGAGAATTCTAAATAAAGTTATCTCTAAAACATAATTACCTTCCGCATTGTTTTCTGGCTCTTACCAACGTGAAACGTTTAAACGCCTACTTGCCAAAAGCAAAGCTGCACAGCAAGCCTCTTGATCCTTCACAGGATCTCTATGCTTCTGTTTCCCCGGAAGAAACGGTAGCGGACAGCATTCTGCCTCGGTGCGGCAGCACGTTAGTACTCCCACAGCTCTCGCCCAGGCGTGGATTTCATTGACTTTTATGGCTACTTTTCCAAGATATTTATCTATGAGCTTTCTTCTTTAGCAAAACTATATTTAGAAATGTTACTGGGCATAGTGACACATGCCTGAAATCCCAGCACTTGGGAGGCAGAGACAGGAGGATTGCTGCAGGTTCCAGGCCAGCTTCGCGTACACAGTGGGTTGAGGACCAGCATGAACTACACAGTGAGACTTTGTCTTAAGAGGGGGTGGGGGGATTTAGCTCAGTGGTTCTGGCGCCTGCCTTGCAAGCACAAGGGCCTGGATTCGATCTCCGGTAATGGTAACCACATACAACAGTGCCGTGCATGGAGACTCACGCCCACCATCAATCAGTACCACATTCCACAGTGCCAAGTGTAGTGGCTCACTCCTGTAATCCTAGCTCTTGGAAGGCAGAGGCAGGAGGATTGCTGTGAGTTCCAGGCTCACCTGGGTTACGTTGAGCCTGAACTCACCAACAAAACCAGACCCTATCTCAAAAGAAAAAAAGAGAGAAATGTATAAAATATGAAATATTTTAGAGACTGTCGTACTAGTTAGAGACTGTATCCAGAGGCTCTGTTGATAAGATCTCACTTTTCAAATACCCTGAGGAACCATAAAATTATCCAGTGCAGGCTATGCTTCACCTACCTCCAAATGTAAGCATATTGCATGTGCCATTGGTCTACTTCCTGCTGAATGACATTCTTAAGTCTTTTTTGAATTTTTGGGTTTTTTGAAAAATCTCACTCAGGTTCTCCTTGAACTCACTATGTAGCCCAGTCTGGGATCAAACTCACAGCGGTCCTCCTGCCTCAGCCTCCTGAGTACTGAGGATTACATGTATGTTTTTCCATGCCCAACTAACCCTTTTTATTATTACTTTTTTTTTCTTAATTTTGAAAGTCTCACTAAGATGCCCAGGTTTAAAATGGTGATCCTCCTGCCTCAGCCTCCCAGATTTCTGGAATTACAGAACATATAGCAAACATGTCTGGTTTAGTAGTTTGTTCTTTTTTTAAATTTATCTTTTAAAATTTGTATTAGTACATGTTTGCAGTATATAATGATTACATTCATAGTGGGAAATTGGTGCATGTAGTAACACATCTCAATTCCTTTTTCCCCCTCCCTTTTTTGCCAGCATTAGATTAATGTATGTGTATAAATTACCCAACATGAATCACCCCAAATGTTTTGTTTTGAGACAGGGTCTTGCTATGTAGTTGAGCGTGGCCTTGAACTCGCTGTGCAGTCCAGGCTGGCCTCAAACAGCAAGCCTGCCTCAGCCTCCGAGTGCTGAGGTTACAGGTGTGCTGCCACACCCAGCAATCGGTACATTCCTAGAGATTTCTTATTCTACCTTCAGTGCGGTGGAGTCCAAGGAGAAGGGCGCAGTAGGTCGGAGGAAGGGCTACATAGCGGGTCCGTCTTCTGTGCTCCCTTTGGAAGCTCCAGGACGCCCCGAGTCCCCTCAGGAGCTGTGCCGCAGATCTCCGGGGCCAATCCCTGACCAGAAGCACCTTCCCCCGGATCCGCATGGTGGCATGGTGGCATGGTGGCATGGTGCTCGGAGCAGAGGACAAGCCTCTCCTCCTCCGGTACTTTCCGTGCATCTCTGAACTTTTCGAAAGACAAACTAATAAAATGTAGTCGTTTACCAGTCCGTAGCTTTACCTGCTCTCTATGGAAACTGGATCCAAGAGCTCAGCCAAGTGCTGCGTCCTCCGCGACAGACGCCGAGCAGGGTAAACGCCCACAGTGCGCTCCCGGCGGAGGGGACCGAGGCTGGCTGGGGTCCGCCGGGGTCGGGAGGGTGGCCGGGACCCCCGAGCTGGAACTGAGGGCGAGGAGAAGGCGAGGGAGCGTCGGGCTCCGGACGGGCTGTTTCGGGGCCCCTCGGGCCTCTGGCGCCGCACCGGGCCTGCACCTGCTCACGAGCCCAAGGCCCCGGTTCCGGCCCCGGTTCCGGGAACGAAACGCCACGCGACGACACACGTTCCCTCCGTCCTGCCCGGAACACAGAACGGGACGGGACCAGCCGCCCAAGGCTCACTGGAGAAGTGCGGGAGAAGAGGGGCGGTGAGCGCAGGCGGGGGAGCGGCGGCCGGCGACCCGGAGCGGGGGCTCCCCGGCTGTGCAGCCCCGCGGGCCGCGGGCCGTCCGCAGGGGCCGCCGGAGGCACAGCGCCCGGCCAGCGCCGCGGCCACCTGCGCGCACAGGCCCTGGCTCCAGGCCGCCCGGGGGGACAGGCCGCCTGGGGGAGAGGGGGAATGGTAGGGCAGGCCCGCCGTGGGAGCGACAGTGTTGCGAGGGCGTCTCCGCGGCCGCCCTCGGGTCACTGACTCCGAGGGTCCCCGCCTCGCTCCCTGCGTCAGCCCTCAGCGGCTGGGGTCCCAGCCCTGCGCTCAGTCCGGCGGTCTCATCGTAGGCCAGGGCGCAGTGGCCAACAGTGTGGACGCTCAGCCTGGTGGGCTCGGGAGGCCGCGGCTGCGGGAGGCCGGGTGTGGGCGGCCCGAGGTGCGGGGGGACGGGGGAGCGGGGGGGGGGGGGGGGGGGGGGGGGGGGGGGGGGGGGGGGGGGGGGGGGGGGCCTGAGATTCAGGAGGCCCGAAGTGCGGGCGGACGGGGGTGCGGGGGGATCAGGGTGCGGGGAGTCCTGCGGTACAGTCCGGTCCTGGGGCACTCGCACCGCCAGGCGGCTGCTGTCTCCTGGGAGTGGGCCTGGACACGTCGAGGCCCCGCTGCCCGGAGCTGCGGGAGTTACCTCTCACCCAGCAGTGTGACACCGTGCAGTCCAAACTGAGCCCTTTAATTAGCCGGCCATCCGTACGGGCCAGCACCCCAGAGGCTCCTGATGCGGGACAGAAGGCTTCCAGAGGATTTTAAAGGCAAAGCCACAGGCAGTAAATCGCCAGGCAGCACAAAGAAGATTCCATCTCAGCGGGCTCAGGGTCGCGAGCACATGGTCCACACCCGGTGTCTTCATAAGCCTCCGGTGGGGAGCGCTTGTCCTCCTGGCTGCATCCGCGGCAGCCCCGCTCCTTACCATGAATTAACCAGGACGCGCCGTCAGTCTGCTTATCTTCAGACGTGTTCCTTTCCAAGCGCAGGGAAACGAGAAGGAGGTAAGCGCTGTGCCCCTGCCCGGCGGGTCGGTGCCCTGGGCCCAAAGGGCAGCGGGGCCGCCTGGCTTCACCCGAGGCTGCAGGACAGAAGCCCAGGGGGTGAACACCAGGAGCCCTTCCCGCCCGGCTCCTCCCAAGGCTGGCGCTGCCCGAGCCTGGGTCTGGGGCCGCGGGCCGGATATGGCCGCGTGGGCAGCTGCTGCCCTGGACCATCACGCTGCACCCACCGGGCACACTGAGTCCCAGAGGTGGCCACTCAGCTGGATTTCAAAAATGCACGTGGTGGGAGTTCAAAGTCTGCCCTTGCAGTGTAGTTGCAGATATTTTGGGGTTTGGTCATGACAGATGGCAGGTTTTCACTTACCCTCTCTTCTATGCCAGAGGGTTATAAAATGTCCCGCAGACCCCCATTGCTAAGGACGTCACTTCCTTTTTTTTTGGTACCAGGATCGAACTCAGGACCTTGCACGTCCCAGATAGGAGCCGAGCCAGTGAGCTGCGTCCCCAGCCCACTTCCTTGATTGTATTTGTTGTTCTTGATTCCTACCAATACAAATTTTTAAAGCATTTTGTTCTTTTGAAGTAGATGGAGACCGAACATAAAAATATATACCTTTAGTTTTTATGTTTAAAAACCGACCTGTTTAAAACCTGATTGAAAAAGCCTTTCTTTAAAAAAAAAAATAGATTCCAAGGACAGTGTGAAATTTTGATTGAGAGGCTAGGGAATTAGCTGAGTGGTTCTGGCATCTGCCTGGCAAGTGCAAGGTCCCGGTTTGATCCCTGTTACCACATACCACAATGCTGGGCATAGTGGCTCATGCTTGTAGTCCCAGCACCTGGGAGGCTGAGGCAGGAGGACTGCCAAGAGTTTAAGTCCAGCCTGGCCTACACAGTGAGTTCAGGGTCAGCCTGAACTACAAAACAAGACCCTGTCTCAAAAAAATTTTTTGTGGTTGATATAGTAAAAACATTTTTTTAATAGACCAATAGATTAATTCCCTATTGGTTCACGTGAATAGTTTTTTTAAGTTGAATTCTTTATTGGTACATTTTACATACACATTATGATCACACTCAACGCTGAGAATTTGTACCAGCACATGACATGACTTAATTCTCATTTTTCCCATTCCCCTACCCACCCCACATCCCCACCCCCTATATACATATGCTGTTTCCTTTTTTATCATCACATTTTTTCTTTCCCCTTGTTACTTACCCGTACCCTTTTCCCTTTGAATATTTTCTTTTATATATATATATTTTTCAGACAGGGTCTTGCTTTGTAGTTCAGGCTGGCCCCAAGCTCAGCCTCAAACTCACATCACAGCAATCCTTCTGCCTTTACCTCCCAAGTGCTGGGATTCCAGGCGCGAGCCACCATGCCCGGCACTGTGGTATGTGGTACTGGTTGCTAGTGGACAGGAGTCACCACGCCTGGCATTGTTGTATGTGATTACTGGATTGAACTGGACCCCTGCACTTGCAAGGCAAGTACCGGAGCCACTAAGCTAAATCCCTGGCCCTGAAACCTCTTAACAAGCCTGGCTGTGTAAGATCTAAAAGTCAAAAATGCAGAGTTACAGAACAAAGACCACAAGGCCTAAGAAGGAGGAGATAACAGGCCTGGTCACTAAGGTCAACAAGACCTAGTTCTTGTTAAAAACCCTCCCGTTCTCAGGAACAGGTGGTAAACTAAGATAATGTTAAAAAAGAAACATTCTTGCTTTGTTGAATCACTTCAAAGCTAACCAACCTATAGATTTAAAAGTATATCTCCTTGCCCAAAAAGCCACCTAACCATTAACCTGCCAAATCGTGTATATAAGCTGTGCTATTTTTCCCTTCGGGGCCGTTCCTTCCCTGCATGTAAGGACGGTCCCGGCGCCGGTCCCTGAATAAACCTCTTGCGGCTTGCATCGATACCGTGTTGTGTGTTTCTCTGAGGCGTGTCTCCCGAGATAGACCTGTTTAGGTCTAACAGCTGCATGGCAAGCTCCTGTAATCTCAGAACTCAGAAAGCTGAGGAAGGAAGGGCAAGAGGCCAACCTAGGCTACGTAGTGAATTTGAGGCCAGTTTGAACTGTATCACAAGATCCTGTCTCAAAATACAAAACCAAAACCAAATCTCCTGACAATACTTTCATTTTCATTTAAAAGTAATTTTTCCTATAAGGAACCCTAAAGTTTATGCCAATATATTCTATACTATATATTGCACTTTGCAAGGTCCTCAGTTGGATCCCTGAAAACCACATACTACAGTGCCAGGCTTGGTGGCTCTCGTCTGTAATCCTGGCACTCAGGAGCCAGAGGCAGGAGGATTGCTGAGTTCAGGACCAGCCTGAATTACAAAGTGAGACCCTGTCTCAAAAACTAAAAAAAAAAAAAAAATTAAAACTAAAACAGGTTGGTGAGAGAGCTCAGTCTACAAGTGCTGGGTTTGATCTTCAGTGTCAAAAAAACTAATTCATACATAGTCCGTGTGTAAAACCAGTTTTTCACTTCTGCGTTTTCTTCTGCTGTAGAGTGTAAGGACACCCAAGCCCAAGCCGGAAGCAGCTCCGGCGACTCCCCGGCCTGGCCACATGGGGGCGCCAGCGCCCATAACTGCCAGGCCATGAGCCCTGAAACAAGGGAAGATGTTTCCAACGCGGTTCGAGAAAAAACAGCCCGCTCCTTAATATGTCTTCATTCACTGGGGATGTTTCAAATCAGTATTTATAGCCAGCCAGTCTTGGTGCCCACACCCGGAATCTCACCACTCCGGGAGACTGAGCAGGAGGATAGCAAGTTCGAGCCCAGCCGGGGCAACTTGAGGACTCAGCAAGAAACTGTCTCAAAATTTTAAAAGTGAAAAAGGGCAGGAACGTAGTAGCTCTGGGAGAAGGTTCTGGGTTCAGTGTCCAGTACCGTCAAAATCAACATCATCACCAAAATCCGTGTTTGGGGGGCCAGAGATTTAGCTCAGTGGTTCCCGTGCCTGCCTTGCAAGCTCAAGGTCCCTAGTTTGATCTTCAGTAAAGACACACCACAGTGCCAGGTGTGGTGGCTCACGCCTGTAATCCCAGCACTGGGAGGCAGAGGCAGGATTGCTGTGAGTTCAAGGCTCACCTCGGCTACACAGTGAGCACAGGGCCAGCCTGAACTACAAAGTGAGACCCTGTCTCAAAAAAAAAAAAAAAAAAATTCATGTTTGTAACCTGAAGACCATTGTGATCCAGGCAGTTAGTCAAGCCACTCCCTCACCTTGCTGACAAAAGCTCTCAGGCCTCAGGGGCCTTGGCCCAGCATGCTTATCTGCTAATGGAGATCAGCTTGTCTCTGAAGTCTGCACTCAACCCCAGTGAGCATCTGGCCTTGAACTTTGGTGTCTTTAATTCAGGTGAACAGTGGCCTCACATTTACCTTCCTAACAGAGCTGGCGGACCCTGCGTGGAGCCGGGCTCTGGGGCTTAACCCCCCCACCGACCCCACCCACCCCTGTTCAGGCATCTCTGGACCTTTCCTGACTCTCCTTCCAGCAAGCCAGTGCCAGGGCCCTTGAGTCACATGGCCAGGTGCTGTCACAGCCACGACACCGCGGTTCTGCTGCCAAATTGCTGTTACTTTCTCTTGCTGAGAAAAAGCACCCAGCACTCAAAATTGGAGGGCAAAGCGTTTATTCAGCTCCCAGCTCGCACAAGTTTCCGTCCATAGTGAGCTGCTCCGAGGAGGAAAGGCTGACGGAAAACAGGACATGGCGGCAGACAGCAAAACACAAGGAACCGTAACTGTGTCTCTTTGCCCTTTATTTCCTTCAGACCACTCAGGGCGGGTAGTGCCTGCAACCAAGCCTGGCATCACCATGAGTCACACCTCTAGATCCAGATCCCTCTGAGCGAGCTCCACCGACTACTACAGAGCTAAGTCAGCCAGAATCACTCTAAGGCTAAGGCGTTAGACAAGGCTGAGCCCTCAGCACAGAAAACAGCTAAGACACACTCTTGTGTGCAGATTTTGAGCCCCCCAGTGACCTCGAGGGAGCCAAGACCGATGTAAGGCACATGAGGGTCTTTATTAAAAGCTCGAGCAGGGACTCTCAACCGTCAACCACACAGCAGGTCAGAATTGAGAGCGCCGAGCTCTAATTTGGCAGGGTTTTTATTGAGGTTATAGTAAGTCTGGGGGAGTGTTCAGCTTGACGGTTTATATGATTGGTGACATCAAGCAAGCATTGGGTGTTTAAACCTGATTGGCTGGACCCATCAGGTTAAAACTCTACTAACAGTTGTTTAAACTATCGTAAAGGACATCTTGATCTTGTACTTAGTGGTTGGCTTTTGCTAGGAGGATACTAATTACCCTCAAGGGTGGTTGGTCAACGTAACTGAGCTCATGACTCGATCACATGGCCCCTCCTGGATCTGAGCTCGTGGCCTTGAGCTCATGACCCAGCCACCTTAAAATGGGACCAGTTCTTTAGAATAGAGTCATTTAGGTCTTTCAACAGCTTATCTCAGTGGTTCACCTTGCCCTAGGGTTCCTGGAACTATAGCCTATAACCTGGTTATGCAGCCCTTTCTGGAACGGACGCTTATGTTTAATTACTTTATTCTAAGATGGGGTTGGTTTTTCAAAAATGGGGTCACTGGGTCTTTCACACTGAAGGGTAACAAAGAAAGAGAAACTGCTACCCCCACTCAGTCCCCCGAATGCACAGCTGTGACCTGTCACTTTAACTGGGAACTAACCTGTCCCTAGCTAGCCATTCCTTCCGAAACCCACGCACGCTTAGTGCCCGACTAGCTTCCCATTTGACTGCCATTTAATCAACAGTGTCTGGGCGACTGTACCTGTCATCTTCTTGGTTGGTCACGGCTTTGCCCACCTCACACCCACTTGTGATTTTCCATTGGGTCTTAGAGTTTTTCTTGCCTCAGGTGAGAAAACAAACAGGCCAGAGCACCGGCTCGTCCAGGTGTGCACCTTCAAGAGCTCTGTGGGCTCTTCCAATTGTACAAATGACTCGACCCTGTAAGAAACTCTTTTGCCAAGATTTGGAAAAATAACTTCTCTTTTCACCTATGTTTCAAATATCTATCTATTAAGGCTTGGCGTGGTAGCGTATGCCTGTAATCTCAGTTCTCTAGGAGACTGAAGCAGGAGGACCTCATGTCAGAAGTCAGCCTGAGGACTGTGGATGTCACTCAGTGATCTCTCGAAGGCCTGGCAAGTACAAGGTTCTGAGTTTGATTTCTGGGACCTGGAAAAAAATAAACGAAGAAGCCAGCCTGGGCCACACTCCACCCCACTTCCGCCCAGCCTACATGATAAGACCCTGTCTCAAAAACAAGCCAAACAAGAGAAAAGCAAAGGTCTGCCTAGCGTGAAGTCCTGGGACCCCTGGCTAGCACAGGTGTTTGTTTGACGTGCCTTGTCGGGGAGGGGTTTGGGAAGGGCTCTTCCGGAAAGCTGCTGGCCCGGCTGCAGCGCGCCGTCCGGGCTGTTCGGGTGCCCCGAGTGTCCTTCTTCGTGTGTCTGAAGTCGAGGCTCTCACTTTGCTCACGGCGGGGGCCCTGCTGTCCCCGTGTGGGCTCCACGCCTGCTGGGCTCAGGGTGTGGGTCCTGCCTTGGAGCAGAAGGTAGATAGCCCGGACCACGCACGCTGTCTCAGGGGTAAGGACCCGAGCGGGAGTCAGTGCAGAGGTCACCAGCTGGCGGGGAGCCCAGACCGTGCCCCTCGGCCTGTGCTCCGCCCGGCTGCCCCGGCTCTCCCGCCTGGCCGTGGGCTGTGGCACAGTCGCGCCTCCCTGCCCGGCCCCGCGCACTGGGGTGGCCGCTGTTTTCCACGCATTGGGCCAAGCTGGACGGAAGCTTCTGGGCTGAGGTCTTGGCTGAAGCCCTGAGCCCGGGCGAAGCCGGCTCTGCAGCCGATTCCCCCACCGGACCGTGAGCGCGGGGCGGGGTGACCCCCACCGGGGCCGTGAGCGCGGGGTGACCCCCACCGGGGCCGTGAGCGGGGGGCGGGGTGACCCCCACCGGGGCCGTGAGCGGGGGGCGGGGTGACCCCCACCGGGGCCGTGAGCGCGGGGTGACCCCCACCGGGGCCGTGAGCGCGGGGCGGGGTGACCCCCACCGGGACGGTGAGCGCGGGGCGGGGTGACCCCCACCGGACCGTGAGCGCGGGGTGACCCCCACCGGGGCCGTGAGCGGGAGGCGGGGTGACCCCCACCGGGGCCGTGAGCGCGGGGCGGGGTGACCCCCACCGGGACGGTGAGCGCGGGGCGGGGTGACCCCCACCGGGGCCGTGAGCGCGGGGTGACCCCCACCGGGGCCGTGAGCGGGGCAGCGCTGGCGCCGGCGGTGGGGACGCTCCTGGCTGTCGGCTCCGGACACGCGGCCGCAGCAGCGATACTAACAGAACAGGCGACACAGTGCAGCGCCGCGGACGGCCCCGAGCGCCGGAGCTGGAGAAAGTGGGGGTGGGCGATGGCGGGTGGGGAGGACAGTGGGTCCTCCCGCTCCCCCGGGTGGGCACAGCGGTGCAGGAAAGCGCAGCGCAGAGGAAGAGAGCGGAAGTTCGGCTGCCGGGTGGGCACCTGGCGGGGCACTGGGAGGCCCGGTTCTCCCCTGCAGCCCGCCCTGATTCGGACAGATTCCCAGCTGGAGGACAGGGCATGGTGCTCCTGCCCCCTGCCCGCCTGGGCACACGCTGCCCAGGTCTGTCCCAGGACACTATGCAGGCGACTGTGGCACAGAAACCGTGGTGGTGTCTGAACCTTTGGCACAGGGAAGTCGCCCTCCCAGGGCTCTGAGCCGGTCAGGGCACCTGGGCCTGGAGACTTACTGCGGGGCTGGGTGGACGCTGCCCTTTCAGCGTGACCTGCTTGCCTTAGCTGAGCATGTCGCGCAGTGGGCAGTAACCTGTGCTAACCACGCTCCCTGTGACAGTCCCAAGTGGAGCCTGCGCGTGCCACACCTAGAATCCCAGCCCCAGAGGAGGCGGAGGCAGGAGGGTCCCGAGTTCTGGCACAACCCAGGCAATTTAGCAACAGAAGGAAAACTTGACTCAAAATAAGAAATCCGACAAAGGATTGAAGGGCTGAAGTCATGGAGAGGCCCAGGGTACAAGCCTGGTGGGGGAAGCCCCCGCATGGCCCCGATCTCTCCTGGGGTTGGGCCACGCGCGCCCCGGTGTCCTCCAGAGGCGCGCGGTGCCGGCCTTGGGACAGGCCCTCTGCTGTGTCCCTGAGCCCGCCCGTGGGAAGCAGGTGTCTAAGGGCCCTTCACGGTGGCACGGAAGTGAGGGCCCAGGGAGTCCATCGGAAGGGAATCCCATCACGTCCTCGCACAGCAGCTTCGGAAAGCCCGCTGCTGGGCGGCGGCGGCCGGTGTCCTTCAGGAGGAAGGCCTGGAGGAGGCCTGCGTGGGGCGCTTTGGGGCGCTTTGGGGCGCGTTCCCTCAGCGCCTTTCGCACAGTGAGCAGCGGCGAGTGCTCGCTGATCATTGGGGACACTGCTGTCCCAGGGTTTAACACCGCGTGCGTTACTCTGAAACTGGACCCAGCAGCCACTAGGGGACAGTCACTAGCCCTCTGTAGGCGCCCTAATATTATAGGTAAAAATAATATTGTAGGTAATAATCAAGTCAACGGAGGATTAAGGGTCTAGATCCAGCCCCTCCCAGGAATGTGGTAATTTAAAACCCCGGGGGTAAAGGGCCAAGAATTAGACCCATCTGGAAGAGCCGCCTGATGGGGGAGGGGCCCTGTACGACTAACTTCTCATTGGACCCCATTTGATCAAGATTCCACCTCCTTGAGTTTTATTGGAAGCCCTTACTTTAAACCCACCCCACCTCGTGGTCTTTAGCCCATAAATACTCCCTAGAAAAAAGACGATCTCGGGTTACCCACTTTTCCGGGTCCCCTTCTCTCTCTCTTATATGCCCTTTCCCTCTTTCCCTCTTTCTATCCAATAAAGCTTTTTCTACTTTAACCTCTGTCGGTGTTCCTGAAATTTATTCCTAAATTTTGAGAACACGAGCTCACGGAGAGCCAGACCTTGCTGTCTTGTGTCAGTATCATCATTTTGATTTGCAGGTGAGGGGACAGAACTCCAGGAGGTAGAGACCTGAGCACCCTGGGAGGCTGAGACAGGAAGATCAAAAGCTGGAACAAGACCCCGTCTCAACATTTTTTAAAGGATAAGGATACAGGACAGTGTGGAGGCCCCGGGCTCCACCCCAGAGAAAAAAAGAAAGAGGGAGAGAGAGCGGCCTTGAGCCCTGCAGCCCCCACACACTGCGCCTGCACCGCGGGACCTCCCGCCGAGTCTCCGCCCCCCCAGCCGCCGGGCCCTGCGTCTCTAACACGGCCGGGCCCAGTGCGCCCTCTGCCGGGCGGCGGCGAGACCTGCTGCCCCCAGGTCAGCGGCTCTGCGAGCTGCAGGCTCAGGGCCAGAGGAGCTGAAGTTTGCCCTCCATCTGGGCACGGAGAGGGTGCTGGGACCCCGCGGGGCGCTGTCCTCGCCGCCTCTGTCCTCTGCCTTCACCGAGGTATTTTTTACTCTTGAACCGGCTTGGGTTCCTCCTGCCTCGGTCTCCTAGTGCTGGATTCTCACTAAGAGCAGCTGTTTCAGACTGGCAGGTGGGGCCAGCCTGCGGGGTCTGCTTTCCAGGGGAGATCTGGGGGCCCAGAGATCTCCCAGCAGAGAAGTGGGGGAGTGGTCAGAGGCCTGCGTGTGGGAGGGCCCGGTTGGGCTCAGTGGGGGCCTGCGGGGGAGGTGAGGAGGAGATGGGGGGAGACTGGAGCGCGGAACAGGTTCTGGAGGGGAGGAGGAGGGGGCGGAGGGGCTGCAAACTGCGGAAGCAGCTCGCGCAGCGTCTGTGGGAGGGCTGTGCTCAGAGCGCACTTTTGGGGGCGTGCTCGGGCTGTGGGGTCCTCCAGAGGGACACAGTGCGGCCGGTGACCCAGCCGCGTTGCTGCTAGGGCCTGGGACAGAGGTGAAAACGGCCGGCGTGGGGAACACGCCTCTAATCTCAGCGCTCTGAGGCTGAGGCAGGCAGGAAGGTCTCCGGTTAAAAGACAGTCTGGACAACACAGCGGCTGGTCTCACGGGTGCGGGGTATTCAAAGCATATTTTTCTATAACGACCTGAACCCTAATGTACACAGCAAAATTACTGACACCAGCCCCAAAGTAAAAGCTGCTGTCAGCGGATGAGTGGCCAAAGCACACGTGGCCCGTCCACAGAGGAGAGCACCGTGCAGCTCCGAGCAGAAAGCACGCCGATGCGGGCCGCCGCGGGTCGGGTGCTGGACTGAGGCTGTCCGGCCTCCCGCGGGTCGGGTGCTGGACTGAGGCTGTCCGGCCGCCGCGAGTCGGGTGCTGGACTGAGGCTGTCCGGCCTCCCGCGGGTCGGGTCCTGGACTGAGGCTCTCCGGCCTCCCGCGCAGCACTGCCCTGCGGCCCACGGTCCCGCTCGCCTGGGACCGAGGCCTGTGACAGCCTGCCTGAGTCCATCGCTGTCCGGCTTTCGTGCTTCCCTGTTTGACCATAGGTATGTAAGTTACAGACTGATGCCTGATGCCTGAGCAGAATGAGGCTGAACAACATTTAAAATCTAATTAAAGTGATGTGAGAGTATAAAAATAGCGCCATTTCTACTCTTAGTGCGTTTCGTCATTGAAATAAATACGGTTATATTTTTAATATATGTGATAAATATTTTCCCCTACAGTTTAACTCTGACTAAGCAGCGTCATCCAGAGCCTTGAAATACCAGCTAAGCCACCAAGCAGCTTAGAATAAACACAAGTTGGGCCACCAAGAGGTCCAACGGGTGGTTAAGAGAACTTTCCTGGAAAAGCCCTGCCACTCTCAGGACGTTAACAGAAAGCAGGATGTAAAGGAAACAAGGTTTCCAGCCTTGGTCGATGTCCCTTCGCTCACACCACCCAGCCTGGAGCTGTAATTCCTCCTTCTCTACAGATAAAACTGGCAACTCTGTCCCATAAACAAGATTCACAAGGCCCTGTCTTCTCTCAAGGCTGAGTTACAAAACTGTCTGCCTTGGCCTGCTTCGGTAAACTTCCGGGATATGTCCCAAGAAAGACCAATGCTTGCGACCAAATGTACAGAACGGGAACTTCTCCTCTGTTCTGGGCTCAGCCTTCAGACATGAGGCTGCTGAGTTGGTGTTCACCTAAACCCCGGAGTGACCCCTCCTGTGTCACCCACTGGTG
Organism: Petromus typicus; assembly: GCA_004026965.1. Classification (NCBI taxonomy): domain Eukaryota; kingdom Metazoa; phylum Chordata; class Mammalia; order Rodentia; family Petromuridae; genus Petromus; species Petromus typicus. The sequence goes on along the minus strand of PVIR01026000.1, from coordinate 861 downwards.
TCTCCACAACAGAAGGACGAGGCACGGCCAACAGATGGTCCAGCCCCTGTGCCTGAGGAGTTGATGGGTCCGGGATGGAGACTAAGGCTTCCTTCTGTGCTCAGAGGTTCAGACAGACACGTCTGTCCACCCTGTGTGGAGTCTCAAAGGGCCGCCTTACGGACGGCAGCTCTTTCCCTTCCGTGTGGGACGCCACCTCGGAGAGGTCAGACCAAGCTGTCTCCTCTCTAGACACCGAGTCAGTTCAGTGGGAAAGCTCTTGGACTTCATTACTGCAGAGTCCACCGACGTCACCCGGGTTGTCTCCTTCGTGAATGCGACAGATTTTATCTTGACAATTTAAAACAAGAACAGCTTCTCAGCTCTGGCAGTGTCATCCAAGTTCAACACAAACTGGGAGGCAGGAAAAGGAGAGTCTGGAAGGTACTAGTGAGACGACTCTCCCCTGCCGGCATTTCTGCTTGGGACATAAAGGTGGAGGGAGATGCCTTGGTTTAGGGCTTTGTGACTCTCGTGCAAAGAGAACGCGCGAGAGTCATGGTCCTAGTGCAGGCCTCAAGCAGCAGAGAGCCCGGGGGACCCTGTTCTGAGACCCCTGCTTTTCTTTGAGGAGTTCTGATGTATTTAGGGAAGATAAGCACATTAGGCCTCCTTGGCCTCCCCCCAATAACCCTCAGCTGGCCCCCTCCAAGTGGACAGGGGACTCCGAGTGCCCACAGCAGCCCAGTGACCCTCAGCTGCGCCCTCAGCAGCCCTCAGTCCCACTGGGTACACAGGCAGCTTTCGCCATTGCAGGTCGAACCCGAAGAGGTGTTTCCACTACCGTGGGTCACAGCCTGCCCTGGCCCTGAGAGGAGTCCC
>PVIR01025999.1:0-24321 GCA_004026965.1 Petromus typicus | reverse complement strand
AAAAAAAAAAAAAAAGCACTAAAAAAGCAGGTCAACATGGAGATCATTGGGTCTGTTCAGGTCTCCCTTCCTTTGAAGTTTGTCTCTATTTCTTTTTATTCCTTGTCATTCATCCACCCACTCCCATATCAGAGAGTCAGATCAGCCCCCAGCAGGTAGGTCTTTTTCTTTTTCAAGAACTAGATCTTTGATTTACTTATTCTCTGTATTTTTTTTTTTAGGGTCAATTTTATTAACATTTGCTCTGGTCTTTATAATTTCCTTCCTTATAATTACTGCAGGCTTGTATTTTTTTCTGTTTCTCTGAGACTTTGAGCTACATCTTAGGTTATTTATTGGGGCTTGCCCTGTTTTTCTGATGTGGGCAGTCACAAGTATAAACTTTCTTTTCAGGATGGCTTTTACTGTGTCCCATAAGTTCTAATACATTATACTGGCATTATAATTTGATTTTAGGAACTTTGATTTCTTTCATTGATCCATTGATTATTCAGAAGTGTGTTGTTTGATTTGTATTCATTTGTATAATTTGTTACTCATTTCGTTTGATTTTTTATTTCATTTTACTATGAGTTGATAGTATTATGGTATAATTTTGATTCATTTGCATTTTCTTATACATATTTTATGAACTAATATGTCTTCTATTTTAGATAAATTTCCATATGCTACTGAGGGAAATGTGTGTTCTGTTTTTATTGGGTAAAAACTCTCTCTATATCTATTAGTTTCATTTGTGCAAAGGTTTGGTTCAAATCTGATATTTCTTTGTTGATCTTTTTCCTTCTATTTGTAACTGTGGTGTATTAAGGTTCCCTAATGTAATTGTGTTTATGCTCATCTGATGTTTTATGTCCAGCATTGTTTGTTTTATGAATTTGGTTGTACCAATGTTTGATGCATATTTATTAGTAATTATTATCTCTTCCCACTGAAATTATCCCCTTGCTAATAGATAGTGAATTTCTTTGCCTCTTCTGATCAGTTTTGGCTTGAAGTCTACTTTCTCTGAAAATAATATATGACTTGTTTTCTGGTTTCCATTGTATGCAACATTATTTTTCATTCTTTGATTTTTAGGCTGTGAATTTACTTTTGGATTAGCTGTATTTGATAAATTCAGCTACACACAGCTTCTGCTTTTTCTCCCTTACATGCTCCAGGTATCAGCTTTGTGACAACTGGCAGTTTTTATTTGAAGGGTAGCTATGATGGTAAAAGTAATGGAGACAAAATATTTACCCAACAAACTGGAAGATCTTGGAATGCTTCTGTGGTTGAAATATATTCCCAGAATTCCCAAGATCTTCTGAATAGAAATAATTTAAAATGGAATGCAATTTTAAAGCAAAAAAAAATTATTATCAGAGATATCACTTTTCTCCTGCTCCAAAAGTTGACATTTGTTTTACCTGTTTGGACTAGATGCATGGACTGAAAATACAAAATTCTCTTTGAAAATAGTTTAAAAATGAGAATGTACATTATAAACTGGGTTTCCCTTGAGGGAAACTGTTATAACTTCATTAATCTGAAACTGCAATGTTATTTTTACCAGAGTTAAAATATCTACTTTGTTAATAAAGCACTATAATTAATCTCCAACCTTTGTATGCAATATGTTTGATCCAGCGTGTGGTGTTATAAACACTGACTGAAAATATCAGTAGTTAGGATAAATGAAGACATGAATGTATTTCATATACTCTAACACTTTCAGCTTTATTTCAAGTCTTATCATATCTCCTTTTTTTTTTTTTTTTAGGTTTTTTTTTGAGACAGGGTCTTGCTTTGTGGTTTAAGCTGGCCCTGAGCTCAGCCTCCAACTCACATCACAGCAATCCTCGTGCCTCTGCCTCCCGAGTGCTGGGATTACAGGAGTGAGCCACCACGCCCGGCACTGTGGTATGTGGTACTGGTTGCTGCTGGGGTGTGTCTCCACACCCAGTATTGTATGTGTCGGGTGCTTGCGCTTGCAAGACAGGCACCAAAGGCCGGGGAGTTAGCTCAGTGGTTCCAGCGCCTGTCTTGCAAGCGTAAGGGCCCGGGTTTGATTCCCCAGTAACCACATAACAATACTGGGTGTGGAGACCCACACCCAGCAGCAACCAGTACCACATACCACAGTGCCGGGCGTGGTGGCTCATGCCTGTCATCCCAGCACTCGGGAGGCAGGGGTAGGAGGATTGTGATGTGAGTTTGAGGCTGAGCTCAAGGCCAGCCTAAACCACAAAAGCGAGACCCTGTCTCAAAAAACCTAAAAAAAAAAAAAAGAAAGAAAAGACAGGCGCCAGAACCACTGAGCTAACTCCCCAGCCCCTCATCTCTTCTAACTAAAAATATACAAAGTGAATTGTTTGAATTTAATTCACGCAATCTATATAAAACCCTTTGTTGCTCTGGCTACTCAACTCATTTGTTCTGATCTACAAAATATAAAATAACTTGTTATTTGTCTATGATACATAGAAATTGTGGTCTGCAATTACAAAGTGAATGCTTAAGCAAATTTGCGTGAAATTTTTATTATGGTTGAACCTTAGCAATTAGATAGGTATTTAGTTCGGTTATAGTTATTGTGAAATATTGAGCCACATAATGCGGACTATTTCTTAGGCATGTTTCTAGTAAGCGTGTGTGTTTTTTAGAGCAAAACTAGGAGTGCTTCTGCTGAGCATATTGTCAAATATATATGCCATGTAAATAATGTTAGTATGTAATTGATATGCTTTGAGAACTTCCCTCCATGATTTTTGTATTTATTTGAGCTACAGTAATTTTAACCTGCAATGTTTTTCACAGGATATGATAGTTATTAAATTTTTATTAGTGAATACTGTGAGCCAAAAGGATTTATTTCAAATGATGGCATGCATTGGTTGTTATTCAGATAAAATCACTGAGCATATAATGTGAGGGAAAAACAGCATTTTAATAACATGTTACTGTTTATATGGTAGAAAGGAGTGCGATGTTAAATGCGATTTTGAAGTTTTATTTTGTTCCTGGATGTTTTATAAATAACATATTTCGTTTTTATTTTTATTGCTACTAAACTATTGGAGGCTGATTAGACCCCCAATCAGCTAATCAAGATTAGGTGGAAGCCTTAGGAAAGACCAAATAAGATCTTAATGCATAAATGGGGCTGAGGTCGGTCGAAGCTCTTATCTGGCTAAGACACCGTCTCTTGGTGCTTGAAGCTATTTACTGAACGTGCAGCTTCTAGCAGGGGTGCGGGGCAGTGCGAGGACAGCGTAGTGGAGATCGCTGACCGGAGGAGCAGGGTCTAGCGACAAGGAAAGGAGACAATGAGGCGAGAAGAGCTCAGAGATAAACGGGGGACTTGTTTCTTCCCATGGGTTAGTATTTGTCACTATAGGAGTTCTCTGTACAAGTCGTGCTGCCTCCAGCTGCGTTATCGTCTTGACATCCAAGACGTCACAGCCTCGTGAACCATTGAGATCTCCTCTGACAGGAGTGTAAGAAATTGTTCCTTTTCCACGCTGAAGTACGTGTCCGTGAGAGTATTATGTGAAGTACTGAGTTTTAGGGAGCCAGGTACTACATTTTGTAGTTTATGTAGCTACAAAATAAATATTAATATATTTAACCACAGATTTATGATGTACTGATCTATGTATACAGAAAAAATCTGTCAGGGAAATGATTTTTATTTGAAAGAATCATTACAGTGAAATATGATACATTCATAAACACCTAAATTCTAAAGAATATACTATAGCGTGCTATACAATAGATAAGTTTAAGAAAGGAAGATGGAATTTGTAGAAATTGTATTTCTTTCTTTTTTTTTTTTTGTTTTTTTGAGACAGAGTCTCACTTTGTAGTTCAGACTGACCCTGAAGTCACTATGTAGCCAAGAAAAATAATAGAATAAAGATGTGACATGTACAGGAACATATAACCACCTCAATTAATTTAAGCATTATAACGAGCTAAGATTAAAAATATCAAAAGAATGAAAATTAGGATAGGGGAATATGAGGAGGAGGTAACAAAGGAGAGGGAGAGGGAAGAGAATTAAAAAAGAAACAAGCTGTGCCACGTGAACGTAAATTAGTGCTGGGCTCTGAAGCAGGAGAGCTCATGCTGAGCTTGGCCGTGCTGCCGTTCACTTGGGATTCTGCTTCACTGTTTCCTTCTGAACGGTGCCATTCTTTTTTCATCATCTCTTACTCCAGTATGTTTGCTTCTTCACCAGATTTGTTGCTTTTAGTCTGATGTATCATTTTATATGTTTTAATCAAGTAGGCGAAGCTTCTCGTAGTTCAGTTCTGCGGTGATTTCCCAGGTTAGTCCAAGTGAAGGAAGGACGAGGAAGACACTAGTCATTTACTGAGAGAATCATCAATGACACATGTAAATAAATTTACACGCCTTTAGTGATGCAGAGGAAAGATGTATTTCTACAGTACAGATTTTAATTTTTGATAAGGTCTAGTTTACTATCTCTATTATTTTCAAAGAAAATTATCAATTAAAATATTGGAATTTTAATACAATTTTGATAGCTCACCCTGTTTTCTTTATCTTATAAATCAAAGCACTTATAGTGAAGATTTTATTTGGAATATTTCCTTCTTCTTATTATTCTGCTAGTATATAATGTTGACCAATCCTTGAACTCTGAGATGCCATGCAAATAGCAGTTACTTATATATTATCTCAATAGTGCTATTGATTTGATCATTTATTAAGATGTATATGAAGTCTCACAAACCTAGGATGAACCTTTTGCATTTGTTTTTTGCAGATTGTCTCCTTTAAAAATAGCTTATGTTTTCAGAAGAATAATGATTCCAAATATGTACAGAAAAAATTTATAAATCAAATTTGAAATATTAAAATTGTTAATAATTTATTGTAAAAATGAGGCCCTACATATTATTTATTATTATGCTCTTCCCTCTTTTAAGAAACATTGAATTCTTTATTGGTACATTTTATATAGACATAATGATCACACTCAACATTGAGAGTTTGTGCTTGTATATGACATGACTTGATTCTCATTTTTTCCCATTCCCCTGCTCACCCTTTAACCCTCTGCCACTTATATACGTATACTTTGTTTCCTCTTTTACAATCACATTTTTTTCTTTTCCCTTGTTACTTACCTCTACCTGTCCTTTCCCTTTGAATATTTTCTATTTCACAATATCTATCATGAATTCTGGAACTCATTTACATCTTAAAATTCTCATACCAGAGAAAAGACACAGTATTTTCACATCTATGACCTATTTATTTCACTTATGAGTATGTCCTTAAGGCATGTCCATTTACGTATAAATGGCTCAAATTTACCTTTTTGTTTTGAGACAAGTTCTTGCTTTGTACTTCAGAATGGCCCTGAACTCACTCTGTAGCATAGGCTCACCTTGAACTTGTGACAGTCTTCCTGCCTCTGCCTCCTGAGTGCTGAGATTACAGGTGTTAGCCACCGAATATGGCATTGTGGCATGTGGTACCGGGGATCGAAGATGGGACCTGTGCTTGCCAGGCAGATGCTGGAGTCACTGAACTAAATCCCTGATCCTGAAACTTACCATTCTTTGTGGCAGAGTAGTACTCTGTTTATTTAAAAAAAACACAAAACAACAACAACAACAACAACAACAACAACAACAAAAACCACATGTCCTTTATCCAATATCCAGTTGATGGACATTTGTATTGTTTTCAAGATTTGGCTCTCACAACTGAGCTGCTATGAACATGGGTGCATGTATGTCACTGTGATATGAATCTTTAAATTCTTTTGTGTATGTCCCAAGCTGGGGAATAAAAGAGTCAAGTGTGACCTCTACTTCTAATTTTTTGAGGAATATTCACAGTGATCTCCACAGTGGTTGCACCAGTCTGTATTCCCACCAACAGTGGAGAAGGGTTCTTTTTCCACCCCGCAGCCTCCCCACCATTTGTTCTTGGTTGATTTCATGATAGCTGCATTTCTTTGTGGAGTGAGTTGAAATTTCAGTGTTGTTTCCATCTGCTTCTGTTGAATGACCAGTGATGTTGAACATTTCTTCATATGCTTTTTATTTGCTATTACTTCATACTCTGAAAAATGTGCATATCAGACACTCATTTTGTATTGCATCTTTAAATTTAGGGGGGCTGATTTTTTAACTCTTTATAAAATCTAGTAGTAGCCCTTTGTTTGAATAACAGCTGGTAAAATTTTTTCCTATATAGTTGGTTGGTTTTCTTGCTCTACTGGTGGATTCTTTTGCTGTGCAGAAGCTTTTTAGTAAGATTAGATTCCAGTTGTTGATTCCTTCTGCTAGTTCTCATACTATAGAGGTTTTATTCATAAAGTTTTTCCTTAAGCCAGTGTCTATCAAGAGTTCTACCTATCCTGTTTTGCAGCAGGTTTAGTATTTCTGTTTTAATGTTTAGATCTGTAATCCACTTTGATTTTAGTTTAGTAAATGGTGAAAGAGATTAGTCTGACTTTAGTCTTTGGCAGGTTAAAGCCCAATTTTTCCAGCACCATTTGTTAAAGGCTATCTTTCCTCCATTGAGGGTGTTTGGCTCCTTTGTCAAAGATGAGGTGACTTCGTGTATCTGGAATTATTTTTGGATCTTCTAGTCTATTCCATTGATCCTCAAGTCTGTTACTTTGCCAGTAACACGCTGTGTTTATCACAGTGGCTTTGTAGTATAGTTTCAAGTTGAGGATCTTGATACCTCTGCCATGTCCTTGTTGCCTAGAATTGCTTTTGCTATTCCTGGTCTTTTTTGGTATTCTCTTTTCTTGTCTTTTTATTAGGTTTTAACATCTTTGTGGGTGGAATTTTAATAATGTTTATATTTCTTCCATCAAATAGTCTAAATTCACAAAAACTCTAAGTAATTTTTAAAAACTTCTGAAGAAATATGGAGGGTTAGATATGTGTAGTAGTTTTGGCAAGATGTAGTCCTGCACTCAACAAGCTCACATTTGTAAATAACTGGAAAATACATATGTTAGTAGTGTAAAAATAGGCAATATATTAAAGATGTAGATTTCTGAGACAACAAATAAATAATGAAAAGTGTTTAAGTATATAATCTTCATATGTCCTGTCCAAAACAAGCTTAAATTCAGTATAAAAGAGACCAATATCGAAAGTGCAACTGCTATAGCAAATAAAGGTAATCTAAGAAGTTGCTTTGCTGAGAAATGACATCTTATTTGTACAGGACTATGTAACTATTGTTGTTTTCTAGTTATAAAAAGAGAAATGCAAAGAGAATCAATGTTTATAGGAATTAACACAAATTAGAATGAACTATATTGTTTTGACTTTAAAAAAACAGTTGATCACATATTCATTTTTTTTTTCAAACAACCATAAGTTGAAACTTTTGGTGTGTTCAAAAAGTGCCCATTTGGACCTAAGTGCCCATTTGGACCTAAGATCTGAACACCAGACTAACCCTGTTTTCACTGGAGTGAAAAATCACTTAGTACAAGTTTAAGGCAAATGAACAGAAAAATCATTCTATAAAAATTGTTACTGGCTCTAAAATATCTAAGGTTGTATTTAATGAAACACTGAAAATTATAGGGCATATTTTTATGTCAGAAAATAGATTTATATAGCAATCAAGAAGTGATGTTAGGAGTACTAGGTCAAGGGCAAAAGAATACAAACCCTTGAAACTTGCAGAAAGGATATTGTGTACTTCACAGTTTAGAAGTGACTTTCTGGGCAGATTTTGAAAGGTGCTAAATTACTATCACTAGTGAAAACAGATTCAAAATGGACTCATCATTTGCACTAACATTGATGAACCTAGAAAACTTTACTGTAAGTGAAATATGCAGGGCACAGAATAACAAATAGATCTCATACGTATGCAGAATTTGAAGACACCGATTTCATACATCAAAGTATAAAATAGAAGAGGGGTATTCAGGGTTGAAGTAAAGTAGTAAGGAGGAATTTTAGGAGGATATTGTCCAATGGTACAGAATTACAAGTAGATTGAAGGAGTAAGTTGTGGTGTCCTACTACCTGATAGGATGATCAGGATTAATATTTTATTGGATATTTCCAAATATCTCAGAATGAGGATTTTAAATGTTCTCATTCCAAAACAATAATTATATGAAAAGGTAGATAACCTCCATAGTACAGTATGCAATGGATATATATCATTGTAACTCAAATATGTATAATTGTTGGATGTTAGTTAAATATAGAAAAAAAAAGATATCCTAGTAATTATTTTCTTTTCTTTTCTTTCTTTCTTTCTTTCTTTCTTTCTTTCTTTCTTTCTTTCCTTCTTTCTTTTTTTTTTTTATGTTTTTGAGACAGGGTCTCGCTTTGCAGTTCAGGCTGGCCCTGAGCTCAGCCTCAAACTCACATCACAGCAATCCTCCTGCCTCTGCCTCCCGAGTGCTGGGATTACAGGTGTGAGCCACCATGCCTGGCACTGTGGTATGTGGTACTGGTTGCTGCTGGGCATGAGTCTCCATGCTCAGTATTGTATGTGGTGAAATGGGATTGAACCTGGGCCCTTGCCCTTGCAAGACAGGCACCAGAACCACTGAGATAAATCCCTGGCCCCTTCTAGTAATTATTTTCAATTAAATACAGAATAAAAAGAAAGTGACCTATTCCTAGCATAGTATTAAAATAATATACTCTAACAGTGAACTCACATATGATTATACCACATAGAAATGTTTTCTTGTTTTGCATAATTATTAATTAATATTCATGTGCTATCTTAATGAAAAACCCTGTATTTTTATACAATTCACAGTTCTTTAGGATTATATAAAAGACTCTATGCTATCATTTAATCATCAATATCACTTAAAATTTACTTACTACTTTTGTGAGATAACTCCTGCAGTGAACTTTCACAATTTTAGAGATATTTTATTAGTTAATGGTTTCTAATATGTTACCACATTTTAATATAATAAGAAAAATAAAACTAAAATTCAAATGTTTTATGACACTTGCTTTTAAAGGAATTTTAGCAGAATAATATGCATCAAAGATGTTCAAGTTTACTATTTTCAGAGTGAGCTTCCAGACTTGTGCAATATAACTTGTGATTTTGCTTAATTTATGCATTAACAGTATTATCGTCTTATTTCAGTTTGAACTCCTGATGTAGCAAAATTTTCATGTTTATTTATTATTTTTTCTATTGTATTTCTTTTGTGTGAATGGCTTATATATTTATTGAAGTCAAATATTTTCAGTGTTTAACAAATATATAATATTTGTATGTATTTATGTAATATGATAATTCCACTTGTGTATTATGATGTGTAATGATCAAATCAATTAGTGTTTTAATTATCTTATTGTTTCATACATTTGAAGACTTCATATTCCTGTCTGTAGCTTTTCATAAAATGTAGTATAACTTTTTAAAAGTTTAAATAATTTATCTTGTACTCTCTTAGCTACAGATGGTGCTTCCTGGTTTGTGATTATATTTTGCTAGGCACTTAGTAATAATTTTATTTCACAGTTTGTGAGATATTAGGACTATTGAACAAAAATTTTTCATACTGTATATTATATGAATCATTGAACTTAAAACATACTGGATTAAATGAGTTTTTCATTATTTTTTGCTTTCAACTAGAAATGGGAAATTTCTTAAACACTTATATATGTTCAGGCAGGCATAAATATATAAAGATGTAGTGTTCATAAGTATTATTCTATATATATTATATATTTTCAGGTGTCTGCCTTGACCGTTACAAGTGCTTTCCTTTAAAATCTGGACCACTTGCTCAACTTTCACACTACTGTTCTATAGCCAGCTACATATGAAACCTATAATCTCACTTACTGCTGGTGATTGCGCTCAGCTGTTTTCTCAAACTTTGATGATGCCCCATGAGGCTCCAAAGTGAATATCTTTTGTGAAGTGTACATAGAGACAGAATGAAGGAACCTCTACAGAGAAGCGCATAGAGATTGACCGCTTTATCAGTTTTTAGATTCAGTGTGTCCTGAGTACTTGTCACATTGGCTTGGAACATTTTCTGTGAATAATCTCATGCATACACAGAATGGTTTTTGTCTATTCTGTTCTATGAATGTTTTGCCCAAAGACATCTTGACAAAAACATTACGAATGCTTAGGACTTTAACTGAAGAATGAAGTCATTCTAGTCACAGCTTCCCAACTAAAATAGTACCTTACAAGTTTGTGTACATTGGTTTTGCTTCATTCTGATCATTTAATCTACACACATAAGCAGTGTGTTCTCATCTTTTGAATTTAGCTATGGATCTGTGTGCCCTTTGAGTGAGGAAATTGTTTCTATTTTGAGGCAGTTTTTCTAAAGATAATTATTTAACTTACAAATGCAAGTTAAAACAAGTACAAATTTATTTTAATAGGACAAATTAGTATTCTTTTGTGCTAAAAATGTGAAAAATCCAAAATATGAATGCTTAACCATTCGCTGCCAAGTTACCATAGAATCTGAGCTTCCTATTATGAACTGGTCATTATCTGACTCACAAAACTACAAAGCTGAATGTACACAGCAGTATCCCATCAACACACACACACACACACACACACACACACACACACTTGAAGAAGCTCCCCCCAAATGTTCATGGCTTCTATTCCTGCTGCTGTTCCTTCTCTCTCTCTTGGCTTGCACCTGTGGAAGTTTCACATGATCAGTGACAAAGGAAGAGCATACTGTAGGCTAGTGTATGAGTAAATGGTTTGGCACAATATGAAGTCACCAGATCAAAGTGAACAGCTGCAGCATTACAGACCCCTTCTGGGATGTCACTGAAAAAAAACTGAAGGAAATCCTCCTGGCGGGCAGATCTTCAGACATTGTACTTTCCTTGGAAGCACTGGCCATTTGTGTGATTACATACTGATTTGTATGTTATAGCTACTGATTTGGCTGGACAGTTGGGGAGCTGGAAGACAAAAAATTGGAAAATAGATGGCAAGGCTTCAAGATGTGTAGGAGTTGATATTTTTGTTTTAAATTCCTTGTACATTACATTGATGAAAAAATAAAATTAAGGGAAAAATAATTTGTAATAAAAATGTGAATCCCAATTGAGTTGTAGTAATAAAACAGTTTTGCCTTAGGCACAGCAGAACATATCTTGACAGTATCAAGCCCTTTAATCCATAAAGTGCCTGGTGAGTGAGATAATAAACTTTGTTTCTTACTTATTACATACAGTTAAAAAGACATCTGATGACAGCACCTTCATTTATGGCAGAGGTAGAATTAGAACTAAGAGCTAGTTTGATTAACTCATTTATGTAAAATAAGTTAACAGTACATTTTATATCAAGATAGATCTCAAAAAAAAAACTGGCAAGTGCATAATCAGTAATTTAACAGTTAAAACAACCATTTGAATATAAAATGTAGAATTTAGAATTTAGGTGTGAAAAATAGTCATTCCAAAAGCATCAATATAGCTGTACATTAAATTTATCACAATATCCTGCTTGATATGAAAAGGCCAAAAAAAGATTGATTAAATTCAAATTTCTATCTCTGACATCTATCTTATACTTAAAGGGTTAGGCTAGGAAGTATACTTCCTTGAGAAGCCATCTGAGTTACTCTTTGTTTTGCTTTATATCTAAGTGTCTCCTTGAAGCTTCCTGTTTGCAGAAGCAGGGTGCTGTACTCATAGAGGTGTTATGCACATCAGTGGATTAGTCTACTGTTGAGTGTATAGTTAAATATCCTGTTAGGGAGGTGGGACCTAGTCGGGTGTGGCCTTGGAGGTTGTGTCCCCACTTGGCTCCTCTGTCTTCTCTCTACTTTTTGTCCTTTTTCCATTCTGTCCTGCCCTGGAGTCAGCTGTAACCTGAATAAAATATTAGCCAAAATAAACCCTTCTTCCTTTAAGCTGTGGGTGTCAGATATCATATCTCCTTTAGGAGAAAAATGACTAAGACACTGTTAAAGGAACTTTTGTTTCAGAGCTGGGGATTAGATTCAAAGCCTCACTCATGCTAGGCGAGTACTGTAGCCGAAAGCCTTTTTAAAAATTTAATTAAATGGGCTGACATCTGTGTTTAATTTTTTATATCAGGTAAAATGTAAGATGTCCACTCTGTATTTTGGAAACAGTTATGCTGCAAAGTATTTCTTATTAATCTGAAATTGAAGTTTAACTAAGAATTTTGTATATTTATTTACTAGCCCTAGGAAGGCTGTCTTTTCACCACTAGTTGAAGGAAATATGAGAATAGGATTTCTTAAAACTTATATTCATTCAGCTATTTAATCATCTGTCACCTGTCTAATAACCAATGTTTGTATCAGATTCTAAATATAGAAGTAGATATTATAAATCTTATCCTGAGAAGTGAGAAAGTTCTATAAAAGGTCATTACACAATATGATTTATGCTGTGCAAAACAGAATTCAGAATTCAGAATTACAGAAGCTTGATAAAAGGAGGCTGGTCTCTCCTGTATGAGGTGAGATGTCAAGAAAACCATCAAAGAGGAAAAGGCATCTCATCTTAGAGCTGCTTTTCAAATGTAGACAGGAATATGGACTACCTTTCATAAAGGTTGATGGTTTGGATAGGGATTGTAGTGAATGGAAGTGAAATGTGCATTTTATTTTCTTGTACAGACTAATTTTTCTTTAGTGTCTTTCACTACTTAGTATAATTTTTCATTTCTAGATCCATTTTCTAACAGCATTCTTATTTGATGCAAATGCAGTTTTTTTTTAATCTTTATTGGTACATTAAATATACACATCATGATTGCACTCCATAATCAAATGCAGTTTTTAAACTATATGAAATAGCTCACAAGTTCAGAATGCCTCTAAAAATATATGAAAATAATATTAAAAAATGAATTCTTTAAACTTGCTAGGTGATACCATTGAGCTAAAGAACTAAGAGTAGTACTACCTGTATAGAACATTCAACTACAGATTGTCTTTTTATTCTAGACATTTTGCTTAATTCCCTTGTTTTATATGGGGGTTTCAGGAACATGAATTCTAATTTTTGAGATGAAAACTTCTTTCTTTGTCATTGAATATCATGTTAATTATGACCAATTTTTATTTACTTATTTATTTTTGATACAGGGGATTGAGGTAGGGACCTTGTGCTTGTAAGGTAAGCACCAGAACTACTGAACTAAATCACTGACCCTATGTCCAGTTTTTAGATAAAACTCTAAAAATCACTGTGTATGGGAAAGACAAAAGAAATATTTGGCTGTGTGCTTCTTTTGATTTACAGAATTTTTCATCTGACACATGTCAACCATCTGGAGTGCAAAAGAAAACTCCATGAATGGGTTAAAGTTTGCTGTGTTTGTCATGAATCTCTGAGTCATAAAGTAATAGTTGGTGGTAGATAATAAGAAAGGAAATTGGGATGAGTAAACTCAGTGTGTAGTGACAAACATCTTGCAAATAGCTAAACGATTGCTGGAAATTTATGATAGCAGTAGTTATACACCATTAACTTCATCCTTGAAGTCATTGGGAAGTAAAGAATGGAATAGCCATTGTGTCTAGGGGTTCATAATAAACTCAGGATTGACCACTAGCTTTTGGCTGTTCAGTATGTCTTCTTGTTGACAAGATTCGTGACACAAAAACAAGGATCAGAAACAAAGAGTGAAGGTCCTGTACATGTATAGCATTTAAAGGTGTTTTTCCTTTCCACTTAACTTGAGATAATTAAATTATTTAAAAACACAAAAGCATTCTCTTATAACAATTCCTAACATATTTGGCTTCTCTACCAACTATTTGGTTGCTAATTTTGTGTCAGTAGCTCATAACTAGTTGGTATTTGTCAGCAAGGGCATAATCTATTTCTTGGCTTTACATTTCAAGTTTGTTAATTTGTGATTGTGTGAATATGGCTTTGAACATTTTGCTTAACCTCCCTGTGCTCTGTATATTTACAGTATAAAGATATTGGAAATAAGTGACACGAACATCATTGATTTGCTATATATTTGATTATACTACAAAGCAGTTAACATTTTTCCCAGTATAGAACATAGTTAATGAATTGTATATATTATTATACACTAACATAGTTTTAGTTTCATTATTGTCTTTCTTATTTCTCTCTAATGAATTCTGAAACTTCTAAAAGAGTGATAGGACAGGGTAATACTATCCCAGAAATATTCAGTGATCTTTTGTTGTTGTTGATTGTTCGTAACAATGAAAAGCTATTTATTCATTTGCTCCTTGCCTGAGAAATTACAGTACCAGTATTATTCCCTCATAATATCATGTGGGAGCCTCTCCATTTACTCCTATGAAGAGCCCAAGGTTCTGAACCACGTAAGCCCTGAGAATATTTGCAGCCTCACCCTTTGGTGTTTCAGTTTTCTGCTAACTGGAGTCGGCTTCAATTCTCATGCTCCAGAGGAACAGTGAAGAGCTACTTCAGTTACCTCAGAAAGCAGTGATTTTAAACATTTAATAAATGTTCATATTACTGAACCTGAGATTCTTCAGTTCTAACAATATCCAGGCAAAAATAATGCTCGTGGTTTTAGAGCAATTTTGAGTGGCATGGCTATAGGACACCTTGAGAAACTAAGGAGTTAGGTTGTTCTCAGTTACCTCAGTACGCAGAAAGACTATATGGCAGCCATGGTTTCAGGTCATGCTCATAATTAAACATTTTTAACTTCAGGGAAGGTAGTGATTGACTAGATCTGAATGGAAGAAAGACAAATTCATAATCATCTTAGCACATTGCTGACTGTAGGTATTCAGTAGATTTTCAGATTCTTACATTGTGAGGGCTTCAGTTGAAGCATTTAGGATTCAGGGGCAGGAGACAATAGTTGCTGCTGGAATATACTATGGTTTTGATCTGGTATGTCTCACAAAAGTCTCTTGTGTTCAGAGCTGGTACTTGTGGTAGGCGACTAAATCATCAATGTCTCTGTCTTCAACAATGAATTGATCACCGATGACATTGTAGTTGAACATGTTTGTAGGAAATGGAATCTGGTAAGAAAAGACAATCCACTGAGGATATAATCTAGAAGGGTCAGCCTTTCTAACCAGTTTGTTGGAGGAATTTGGGAAGTTTTAGCTGTTCCAGCTAGATAAGTCTTAGAATGCTGTAAGCAGAGTAAGTAGAGATTGACAGAAGATTCCAGCTGGTGCTAAGGAGGTGAGAAGGATGAACAGAACATGGACAGTCGAAACTGGGCTCTGGAGGTGTCAGGTTGGAAAGAGAGCTTTTAATAATTAGACAGCAGGTCATGTGTGTGACACTCTTTTTTTTTAATTGAAATCTTTATTGGTACATAACATATATACATCATGATTGCATTCAACAATGAGAATTTGTACCAGTGTATGACACAACTTAGTTCTCATTTTTTCCATGTGTGACACTTGAAAATTTTTTTAGCTGCATTTACTCACTCCCTGAGGTTGAGATTAAGGGCAGCACACCAGTAAATCTGACGGAGAAAATGTCAAGGCAGCCTCAAGTGCAGACAGTGAGGTGGGCCCTCCTTGCTTCCTTAACAAGATTTATAGTGGGTATCAGGAGGAAAGAGCAGAACAAAACTGTATGATGCTTGTCCAGAAAAGAAGTGCATATGGATTGGGGGGAGTGAGTATATGGATACTGAAAAGATTAGCATTCAGAAGAGGCGAGTACTTTATATCAGGACAGTATGATAAGATGGAGTTATTTATATCAGGACAGTATGGTAAGACCTGACAGGCTGCACATACTACAGGCTGAAAGATGCAAAAGCAGAAGCATTTCATTTGAAAAAGAAAGCTCCATGGTGCCCTGCTCATTTAAGGCAACAGAAGAAAATGCCTTCCAAAATTCAGCTATGCAGGGATTGAGCAACCACTGTAACCACAATCCCACGCAGCCTGGCTGCTGCTCAACCTAGTGGCAGACCTTGGTGTTATCCAGGTGTTGTCCTTTCTGAGGTGAAAAGAAAGGAAGCCATGAGTTATCAAGGAGTCCAGTCAGAATTCAGAGTTATACCTAGTTATACCTAATTATACCTAGGTTATACTTAGTATATAGTTATAGTATATAGTATAGTTATAGTATATAGCTATAGTATAGTTATAGTATAGTTATACTATACTATACATATCTATAGTATACTATAGCTATACTATACATAGCTATAGTTTTACTATACTATACATAGCTATAGTATAGTTTTAGTATATAGTTATACCTAGTTATACCTAGGAGGGCATACCAGAGAAAACATGCCCCTACCAACATGCCCCTAATAGAACAGTGCATGAATGTGTAAGAGTAAAGCTAAATGTGCAGTGGAGAACTCAGGAAGTTGAATATTTCAGGGACATGAAGGAAGGCTACAGCTAGTGACTATAGCTGCTCCATGACAGTCCCCATGGCAACTGGCAATGCCATATTTTTGGAGCTGCCTAAGCACTTCAGAGCTACATCTCACCACAACTTGCCTTCGCTGCTGGACACGGAACTTCAGTATTTAATGTTTGTGCTGGAACATTTCTATCTTGCGTTTCTTTCCATCCCTCCACTTCTGCTTCTTAGAATGAGATTATTTACTTTGTGCCATTGCATGTTGGAAGTACTTATCTTTCTTTTAAATTTTTTCAGTGGTTCACAACTAAGAGTTTACCTTGGGGTACAGAGGAGGCTTGCAATGCTGGGACTGTTAATGCATCTAGAGGTACATAGAGCCATGAAAATAAGTGTTTTGCGGGCCATGGGCAGAATGGTATGGTTTGAGTCTAGAATATCCTCCAGAAATCTCACATGCCTAGGAGTAGAGATGTTGGTAAGAAATTCAAACATTGAGATGCTAAACTTATCTGTGAACTCAGCTGAGTGTGCTGTTGGGAGACAGGACATGGCTGGAGGAGGCAGGCCATTGGGAACATAAACTAGAAATGTGGCTTCCTATCCCCAGATTCTTCCTTCCCTTTCTGCATCCTGGCTCACATAAGTACAGCACATTTTTCTCCTCCATGTCCTTCTGCCATCCTGTTTCTGCTTTGCAGCCTGATGACAGTGGACTGAAGTGACGAACCAAAATAAATCCCTCCTCTTTTAAAATATGGGTGTCAGAAGTTGTGTCTCAGCAATAGGAAATTTAAGATAGGTACAAAGAATACCAGGACCGAGCTGCTGGTAGAGTTTTCAAGTTGTTACTTCAAAAGATTGTTTATAATACTGGAGACAGGAGCCTCATGAAAGACAATTAGTGATGGGAAAAATATTTCTTTTTAAAAGCCACACGCTGGCTGTATATTTAATATATTGCAATTTAGTAGATTGTATTGAATCAGAAAGCAGAATATGAAGGTATTCTTAAATAACATTTCATGATTTGTTATGTGATATTTGGGTGACATTTGGCAATATAATGAATTTCTCCATCAATATAGTGATATAATACTTCCAGAGTTGTTGTGGTTATTAATGAACAACTATGTGTTCAATACATAGAAGAATAATGTCCACAAAACTACCTAACAGTTGCTATTATTCATAGATGATATAGAAATAATATCTCCTCAGCTAACAAAAATACTTGGAATATGTGTGTTCAAAGAACATTAAGTAACTAAAATAAATAGCTGCTTCTTATTTAGTAGTTATACAAAATTTTATATATTTGATAAGGGGCTTTAGTATATTTTATGATATTATGAGAATCAAAATATGATTTCCATTTTCCATTTGAGAAAATTGAAATTTAGGAAAAGTAAGTTCTATACTTAGGTCATAGATTTAAATACTACAAACAGGTAAATTAAGTAGAAATATTATAAGCTTCCAGGGTTATGCCTTCTAGGGAGTCAGTGCAGAAGATGAAAATGCACAGACTGTGGCCTGAGGTGCCTCCACTGAAGACCAGGACTCAAGATAAAAGCAGAATGACTAGACCCGTGTGCCTGTCCAGTAGATAAGCAGTATACTATAGTTGGCGTTACCTGGTCTATAAAGTCTAGATAGACACCAGTCACTCAAGTGGATGACCAGAATTTTCTAATTCATCTCTTCCTAACATGGTTCTTTTTCTTTCCCTGTACACTTACTATGTGACCTGCTTCTCCATTGGATCCAGCTTGCCTATGTGGATATACTTGTAATCATATTGGTTGACTCACTTTCTACCTACTTCTTAATTTGTGTCTGTAAAACTTTGAGAAGTAGGCTCATTGCCAACCCACTTGGATCCTCTCCTGTCTTTGAAGAGCTACCTTCTCCAGTAAAAGTTTCCTACCCTCAACCTCTGTTTCTCTTTATAATTCTATCTTTGATTTTGAGGGTCATGAAATCAGCATATATGATGTTTAGTGGGTGTTTAGAGGAGTTACATTTATTTCCCGTATATCACAAGTACTCACTGTCCAAAATGAAGTGAACGGGGCTTCTGTGTTATCTGTTGGTTCCATCTGGCATGATCAAGAATGACTGCAACATTTTAGAAAACAGTGTTACATGGGAAGAATGAACAGTTACCTGTGTGAAAGGTTCTTTGCAGCCAGTACACACCTTTTGTTGCAGGAGAAGGAATGTAGGCTTAGTGATCCTGTGCCTCTCTTTTCAAATTTCAAAATTGAGAAGAAGTTTTGTGGAAAATGATTTAGAGGGATTAAAGTAAATTAAGATATAAGAAAGTGGTCCCAGTAAGAAGAAATATAAAGAAATGCAACTTCTGAATTATATTTAATTATGAATATTTTAAAAATAATAAAAGTTGACTACCAGTGAAAATGTAGAGAAGCTGGCCTCTCATATATTTCAAGTTAAAATCTTAGAACCACTTGCATTGTCACATCAAGAAAAAAGATAAACAAAGTGAAAATCTCCAAGACTTTATATTAATAAGAAAGAACTAAGTTACAAAGAAACATATGACACCCTGAAAACTGGAGGGGTCAGTATTGAAAATCTTAGTAAACAACATTCAATAATAAATGAATAGAGTAATCATGGATTTAAATTTAAGAGGAAATCAAAAGGAAATGCTAAGAATCAAATTTAAAACAAAAAAAGAATGTTTTTGTTAAGTTTATTATTAGATTATATACAGCTAAGGAAAGAATCTAATCCTGGTATGTCAGCAAAAACTTTTCAATTTGAAAAGTAAAGAAAATAATGAACAGGGGAAAGCCTCATACTCTATGACACAATACTGTGAAGACATAAAGCATGTGTAAAATATGTATCTTGGGAATACCAGAGGCAAAGAATGAAAAAAAAGGAAGAAATATTTGAGGTTACAATGACAGAATTTTTGAAATTAGTGCCAGACATTAAATGATAGGTCTAAGAAAGTTAGAGAGCGTCCAATGGTAAAAATGCTAAGGCATATACCATGTTTCAACTTCAAAACTGATTAAAGCAAAGGAGAAAATTCTGGAAGGATCCAGCACGGGGAAGTTTGAGGAAAGAGGGAATATCATGCCTAAGAGGAACAAAGTTAAAAATTACATTGGCTTTGTCTTCAGAATGCATGGGAACAAGAAAAGCAAAATCAAAATATCTAAAGCTGAAAGAAAAAAAACTAACCTAGAATGCTGAGCAGAATATGCTTTAAGAAACTTTCTTTTCTTTTCCCCCAGTATTGAGGATCAAATCTGGACCTTGAACTTGGAAGGCAGACAGCACCACGCAGCTAAATTCTTGACTGCCAGCATAGGCCACTTTTTTTTTTTTAATTGAAATTTTTATTGGTACATTACATATACACATCATGATTGCACTCCACAATAGGGATTTGTACCAGTATAAGACACAACTTAATTCTCATTTTTTCCCATAGCCCTACCCACCCTACCGCCCCCCCCATATACATAAAATTTGTTTTCTTTCTTTTTTGTTATAATCTCATTATTTTTCTCCCTTCACCTTATTTCACTTTAAGTATTTTCTATTTCACAATATATAACATACATTTCTAGAACTCATTTACATCTTTATTTTCTCATACCAGAGAAAAGATGCAATATTTACATATATGTGACCTATTTATTTCACTTATGAGGATATCCTCAAGGTATGTCCATTTAAATATAAATGATTCAAACTTATCATTTTTATGGCAGAGTAATACTCCATTCTGTAGAAGAACCACATCTTTTTTATCCAGTCTCCAGTTGATGGACATTTGGGTTGTTTCTAAGATTTA
The DNA here is from genome assembly GCA_004026965.1 of Petromus typicus. Classification (NCBI taxonomy): domain Eukaryota; kingdom Metazoa; phylum Chordata; class Mammalia; order Rodentia; family Petromuridae; genus Petromus; species Petromus typicus. The sequence continues at coordinate 4,137 of PVIR01025999.1, read as the reverse complement.
GCAATCACAAATTGGGCTGTTGTAAACATGGGTGCACATATGTCACTGTGATATGAGTTTTTTAATTCTTTTGTGTATATACCTAGAAGGGCAATGGCCGGGTCAAATGGAATCTCCAATCCTAGCTTTTTGAGACCACTTTTTTTTTTTTCAATACTGAGGATTTAACTCACTTATTATGAAGCAGGTGCCATGGAAAATATGCCTTACAATGAAGACAAAAATAAAAATAAATTAACAATAATAAAAATTTAGAGATTTGTTGTGGTCTGACATCCTGCGAATATTGAAATAGGTTTCTCAGAAGAAGGAATTCTATACAGGTCAGAAATTCAGATCTTTGTAAAGAAAGGCAAAATGTGAGAAAAAGTAATGTTCTACTTTTGCTGTTTTTGTTGTCCCACCAAAAAGGTAGTTTTTTTCAAAATAACAATACAGTCAGTGCTTATAGTAGTAATTATAATTTATGACAACTAGGATAAATTATAACCATATTATATAAGACAGGAGGAAAGAATTGGGAACATTCTTATAAGGTACCTGGACTGTGCATACAGTGGTAGTGTTGCTTGCAAGTGGACCTACATAGTTAAAATATGTATTGTGTAGGACAAGCATTACATTTTTCTTTTAAAGAAACTTAACTGATATTGTAAGGGAAAAATGGAATTACATAAAATGTTTGTTTAAATGCAGAAAAGGTAGAAAGAATAGATGACAGAAACAGTACAGGATTACTAATAATTACAAAGAAGTAGATGTCCTATAAAATATGTAATAACTTTTTCTGTTATTTTTAAAATTAATTTTATTGATACATTTTATATACACATTATGATCACAGTCAACATTGACAGTTTGTACCAGTACCTGACAAAACTTAATTCTCATTTTTCCCATTCGCCTGCTCCCCCATTTCCCCTCCTTGTACATACATGAGCTTTGTTTTCTTTTTTTATTATCAAATTTTTTCCTTTCTCTTCCTACTTACCCCTAAATCCTTTTCTCTTTGAATATTTTCTTAGTTTTCACAATATCTATCATACATTTTTAGAAAATATGTAATAACTTTAAATGTAAACAATCTAAGTTTACCAATGACAACACAGATACTTCAAGTGATTTAAGAAGTGAGAGAAAAAATTTGATGGTAAATAAAAAGAAAAAAAACCCATCAATATATAGAGGGCAGAGGTTGTAGGGAAGGCAGGGGAATAGGCAAAAACATTTGATGGTTAAATAAAAGAAAACAAAGCTTGTGTATATAGGAGCAAGGAGTTGTAGGGTGGGCAGGGGAATGTGAAAAAATGAGAATTAAGTTGTGTCATGTACTAGTGCAAATTCTCAATGTTGATTGTGATCATATAAAATGCACCAGTAAAATTAATTTGATATCAAAAATAGATGTGTCATGTACTGGTACAAACCCTCAATGTTGAATGTGATCATAGTGTATGTATAAGATATACCAATGAAATCACTTAAAAATAAAATATTAAAAGTTAAGATAGTAATTATTTTGGAGGAGGGGTAAACTATACCCAAATTGTATAGCTAATCAATGTTTTACTGGCTGTAACCTTTATATTCCTTTTATTATATTTTACTTTAATAATTACCCTTGATGTATTATAGCATCATTCTGGAAAAATAGAACAAATAAAGAAGCTAATATTAGCTACAATATGAGCTTAGAGATGTTCATTAACATATTGTTCTAGAACTCTCATGTCTTTCTCTTGATTAAACTACTTTATTACCTCAGCGGTGTGAAGATATATATCTGATAATGGATAGAGATTGGTACCATGCATGGTAAAATCCGGATTCCCTAATATCTTCTGACCCCAAGGGATTACTTGCCTAGGTTATGGCAGGTGAGAAGACAAACATCACACCTGTCCATGGAGCTCAATTTGGTGTGAACTATTCAGTGATGACTGAGTTAGAGGTGAATGCTGAAAGAAACAACTTCTGAGTAGTCAGTAGGATCTTCCAAGAGTGTTTAAAGTCAGATCTTATATATGTTGTAAAACAGCAACAACAACAACAACAACACAGAATAAAAGTGAGCAAGGTAATTGAAAGAAATTGAGCTAGTGTAGGGTTTGGTGGGGTGGGTCCTGGTGGTGGGTGTTGGAGTAAGTCTTTCAAGTCGAGAGAGCAGTAAATGCAAAGTCCTATGAGGCCTTTGATGTGTTTTAGTATGTGAAGATTTGCTGTATTCTAGGAGTGTGATGGTCACAATGAAATGTAATGATTCCCTGTAACCTAAGAGATTAAACAAAAAAGACTGTGTAAAATTTTGTATTTGAATTTTGAACAATATACATAATTTCTCGTGTTGATGGAAATGAAGGTATCAGACATATTGCTTTAAAAAACTCTACATTTATCTGAATTGTGTCCAGGTCTAGAGAATTTAATTTCTTCTGTGTTTTTGTGTTCATATTTCTAGTGGTGATGTTGTAGATGCAGTTGTAGTCACTACTTTGAAGAGTTGAGTGAAAAGCTATTGTGCTCCCAGAGGATTTTTCTGACTTGGAGAGTGCATGTGAGAGACAGGGAAGCTGTGAAGGTTCAGACTGATGAACAGATAGAACAGATGTATCACTGAGTTTTAAAATATTTGAAGAATTATGAAGTAGAAAGAGATGATGAATTTTGTTTTTGACTCTACTATCTTCCCAAGTGAAGGAACTACCCTTACAACAGACTCCTTGACATACTGAAGGGAGACTAATCCTCATTTTTTGAGGATGTGGTCCATCCTCCCCAAAGATACACATTGTTCTCCATTGATGGGATGCTGTGGTCATGATTTTCCTGTACCCTGCTGCGTTTTGTTTTATTTGCCACATGACTGGAAGCAGCAGTGACTTCAGATTGACTGTCTAATTTTCAATGTTCTGCCAGAACACTGCTGTTGTCTTGTGAAGGATGACTGACTTATTTGTACCAGCAGAATCCTTTAATACTGTTATATTTGAATTAGCCCTAAACTAGAGACAGACAAAAGAAGAATGTCAACAGATATTTTAAAGCTAGAATAGCAGGATAGTGAGAGAAATATCATCTGTTAAGAAAACCATTTCTAACAAGATATACATATAGTTCATTATCTGTGGTTTATGTCTGTTTTCCAAGTTGCTTTGGAGAGCATTTTATTGAATCTTGCAATATTTCTGTTGTGGCATATGTTGTCCTTTTCATGAAAGCACTCTTGTCATTTAATATGTTTCTCCATTTCTCTTTTCATTCATGTTATATTGAATTCAGTGTTACAATGTGATCTATGAGCTTTATTTGTAAACTTACAGATGCCATCACTTTCTCCCCCATTGATCTTTGGCTCTGTTTTAACATAGAATCTACCTAACAATTTTGCAATTTGTTGTACCTGGGCATACAACTATGACATAGAATTCTACCCATTGTAAATACATTTATTACAAATTCATAAATTTTCTCACTGCTTTTGCAAAAGTATTTTCAAAGTCAGTTTTGTAAGAAAAAGTATTTTACTTTCTTCCATATAAGAATATTGTTAAACTTTTATTATTTTCAAAGGTATCAGTTGTTTATACCTTGTTATTTCTGGTCATATTTGTGGAAAATAGGGAAATTACATCTTTGATATTTAGATGTAATGAGAATCATCTGAGATTTGCAGCTGTTGATACATCCTAGATGATAACAATTGTAATGGCTACAGGTTACCGATTCTTACTGAAAATGGTTTTCTAATTTTTTCTGTTTAAAGATATCTACCAACAGCTGCCTCATGCTTCTTTATTCATTAGCATTATAGAGGATATTACTAATCCTGAATTTCTAGGAAGAGTTTTTTGTCTTTTTGGTTTTTCTTGTACCAAGGATTGAACTTGGGACCTTGTCTTTGCAAGGGGGACACTGGAACCACTCAGCTAAATCCCTGGCTCCAGAAAGATTTTATTAATATGATAAAATAAGAACATATTTAGGATACATCATTTATTAGCATTTATCCCCACAATATTAAAAGCTAGTTTTAGGAAAATAATACAATAAACATTTGAGTGTATCATTTAAAAATTCTGGTGGAGAAATTTTCTACTTCTGGAATGCTCTTATATTCATTTTGACTTAATACATGAA
>PVIR01025998.1:0-24321 GCA_004026965.1 Petromus typicus | reverse complement strand
AACCACATAACAATACTGGGTGTGGAGACCCACACCCAGCAGCAACCAGTACCACATCCCACAGTGCCGGGCGTGGTGGCTCACGCCTGTAATCCCAGCACTCGGGAGGCAGAGGCAGGAGGATTGCTGTGTTGTGAGTTTGAGGCTGAGCTCAGGGCCAGCCTGAACCACAAAGCGAGACCCTGTCTCAAAAAAAAAAAAAAAAAGAATTGTATTGCTTAGCTTCTAAGCATTTACAGACATTTGTCTTCCTGCCATTGATTTCTATCTTGATTTCATTAGATTAAAGAGCATACCCTACAATTTCAATCATTTTGAATTTGTTGAGGTTCGTTTTGTGCTATAGGATGAGATCTCTCTTGGTAAATGTCTGTGAGGGCCTGAAGAAGTTTGCCCTGCTACAGCAGAGCGGTAATTTCTGAACACGTCAGCTCCATCTTTGTGATCTTCTTGATCTTTGATGTTCGGTCGGACAGTCTTTATGGGCTTAGATGAGCATGCTGGAGTCCGCGGTTACAGTTTTGGCCTTGTCTAGCCCTCTCTTATTCGATCATTGTGTCTTCCTGGAGACATCCCTGATACCATTAGCATTATGCAAACTCCTTTTGTCATTTGAAGTGTAATGAAACAATACAGTGAATATTTAAATTTTAAAGACACTCAATTTATTTCTCCGGTTGTATTTTTCAGTTCCACAAATCTCTACTTTATTTATTTATTTATTTATTTTACATAATATCTATTTCTTTGCTGGTAGTTTCTTCTTTTCTTTCATCCTAAGATAACTTATAATAGTTATAATAGTTGTTTTAAAATTCTTCAAATAATTCTGACAACTGACTCTTGACAGTTAATTTTAGTTTCTCATTCAAGTGGTGATTTTCCCGATTCTTGTGATGACAAGTATTTTCATTTGTATCCTAGACAGTGTGTATGTCTTTTGGAAGACTCTAAGTATTATTTGAATTTTTAAATTTAGGTTTGAAAAGTGGATTGAAGTCTACTAAGGAAACTGTGACTCTAGTCATCAGTTAATAGAGAATTGCAGTGTTATCTTTGTATTCTTGATTTGTAGCATGCCGTTGACTTACGCTAGTCTCTACTGATGGTCCCTGAGCTGTCAGATGTTCCTTTACTGGAGGCGAGGAGTTTCCCATCCATGCCAATGAACAGGCCTCCCAGGCTGGGCATGTGTTGCGAAGGGTTCTCTCTGACTCAGTAATGGAGAAAACATCCCAGGTAGGGAACTGGCAGAATCACAATCTTCTTTCAGGCTCAGAGGACTTCCGCAAGGGGGATCTCACAACTGCTAAGAAGAGGAAACACTTCCTGTGCTAGGCTTTCTGTTGGGTGCTCCTGGCCCTGGGGTGAGGAACAGGACCCTCAGTCGTGGAGAGGGAGAGCTTTCTCTGGTTGCTCTCCATCAGCCAGACTCTGTTTAATTCCTCTTCCAGTTTTGGGCTCAGTTTATATGGAGTGGCCCCCAACTCAGTCCAGAGGAACCACCTGTCTACTTCCTTCTCTTGCCAGCGAGGGGCCAGCAAACATCAAGGCGAGGACAGGTTCATGTGCTGGGCTGCAGGTTTTGAGAAACTCTGATGCTTTGTTCTTTTTCCAGTCCTTGTAATTCTCTACCTTTCCACTTTTCACAGTCTTTACTATATGCAGCTTAGTGGGAAGCAGGGTCGGGGGACAACAAGCTTGCATCATTTGACCAGAAGGAAGTCCCTGAGTCCCATTTTAAAGGCATATAGGTATAATGCAAGCATTATAAGAAAAGGAAATTTCAGAGTCAATGTTTCATTTCATTGCTTCTGTCATACTATGAATAAAGTATTCTAATATCATGCAGGCTGATAGATGGGGTGGATGTATTTACTATTAATACTATAGAATGCCCCCCTTCCACCATGGAGTTGGACATTTGATTCCACTTTTTCTTTATTATGTATCCATTATCTATTGATTCAATTACCAACAATTTGATTCAGTTACCCCCACCATTTATTGTCACAAGTCCTCTATATTTGAAATTCTATCATTAAAATAGAACTTCATTATGATGAAAAATATACTTATGTATCATTTCCTTAATGACAGAGCTTCATTCAAGGAGCTTATCAGAATGGTTAAATAGAGGTACAAACTACTTCCTGTGTTTTAAAAAAATTATAATCCAGAATGTGTTTATTATTCTTCATTACTTAAATTACTGCTCCTCCTATTACTACAGAAATATCTGAGCGATAATATGAATTTTTCTAAATTTTGATAATGTTAATATTATACAGAATAGACTGGAAAATATATGGACCTTAGAGGGTGATACTTGACTGATAGAACAGAGGGAGCTTCAGATCATGAGAACTAAGAAAGGAAGGAAAAAAAAAAGGTGGGGGTCCTGGTGAAACTCCTTACAGAAGGTTAACTTCATTCAAGGTCCCTCTGGGCTTCCCAACCAGTCAAGTTATCATCGCCCAGAGAACTCAGGGGCCTTCAACAAGATAACTGAGAAAAATGCAAAGTTCCATTTTAATAACTAGATTTACAAGAATAGTTACTATTCTCCAGTTCTTTAAGAATCATCAAATTTGTCTTAGCAAAATATCCTTACATCTTGTCACAACCACTTATGCCAAAAGCCGCAAATGTCAAATTAAAATGAGAATGGATCGTAAACGCTTGATGTAAAGGTCTATGTACGTACTTCAGCCCACATTTTCACACAGCTGTGATGACCAACTACATAAATCTGTAATTGCAAATGGCTCGGAGTTGCATAAAACTGTTCAGACTATTCCAAAACCAGTAAATTATCTTCACTTTGTGTGATCACCCTTGACCACGACTGGAAGGAATGTTGGCTGCTTCGCTCTGCTTTAGATTTTCAATCCGGGACACTGGGTTCAGTTCTAAGGAGATAACCATGAAGAGATTTGTTCTCTTCCCTTAAAAAATAGGAGCGTGAGGGAAAAGATGCGCAAAAATATAAGACAATATGACAACTGGCCCCGTGGAGCTATAAAAAGGCTTAGTGAGCCAAATCAGGAAAAAGGACTTATTTCTGCTATTTGTGCCAGACAGAATTTAATGAACAGTGTAAGAATTCAAATGGTTGGATAAGTTAGCAGTTTTAAAAAATTCAAATGGACATGTGACTTCTGAAGATTCGAAAGGCTCTCAGCACCTGTGTGCTTGTCCTGCAGGGGGAACCATCCCGGCCTGAGCAATCAGTCCAAGTGGAAACAACTGACAGTGTTTAGTCTTAACATTTCATCTCTGTTTATCAAAATATAGTTATGAAGATGCTTTTAATGAGTGTCCACACTGTCTTTTTTTTTTTTGAAATCTTTATTGGTACATTACATATATATATCATGATTGCACTCCACAATGAGAATTTGTACCAGTACATGACACAACTTAATTCTCATTTTTTCCCATAGCCCTACCCATCCTACCACCACCCCTGTATATATAAACTTTATTTCCTTTCTTTTTTGTTATAATCTCATTATTTTTTCCCCTTCACCCTATTTCACTTTGAGTATTTTCTATTTCACAATAGAGTTGTGAGTTTATATAGTCATGGAGTTTATATATCATAAAATTCTAGAACTCATTTACATCTTTATTTTCTCATACCAGAGAAAAGATGTGATATTTACAGATTTGTGACCTATTTATTTCACTTATGAAGATATCCTCAAAGTATGTCCATTTAAGTATAAATGATTCAAACTTATCATTTTTTATGGCAGAGTAATACTCCATTCTGTAGAAGAACCACAGCTTTCTTATCCAGTCTCCAGTGATGGAGGGTTGGGTTGAACTTTCAAAGAACAGTTAGTGCCTCTACTTCTTAAACTCTTTAATGAAATTTAAAGGGAAGCAGTACTCCCAAACTCATTCCTGGAAGCAACCATTACCCTGATTCCAAAAGTAGAGAAAGACCCAACCAAAAAAGAGAACTATAAGCCAATATCCCTAATGCATATCAATGCAAAAATCCTAAATAAGATACTGGCAAACAGAATACAGAGAATTATCAAAAGATCATACATCCTCCAAACTGGATTCATCCTAGGTATGCAAGGATGGTTCAACATATGTAAATAAATAAATATTATACACTACGTTAACAGACTCAAGGACAAAAACCATATGGTCATCTCAATTGATGCAGAAAAAGCGTTTGACAAAATACAACACCCATTTATGTCCACACTGTCTTTAAACCAAGCCCAGTTTGCAGTTCTAACTTTCACCGGGCAGCTGCAGTTAGCATTTATTCCAACCAAGACGGCCGCCGTCCCAATCTCCAGGACGTTCCATCCTGGACTTGCTGGCTGGGGTTTTATTCATTCGGCCCATCTGCTCTCTGCAAGGCAAGAACTGAGCCATGCAGCAGGGGATCCTGCGGGGCTCTGGATTCAAACCTGCGCCTTGCACAGTAAACACCCGGTTGAGAGCCACCTGGCAAGGAGATAGCACACAGGGCGCCAGCCTCAGGTTCACCCGAGTCAAGCACAGTGTTGTCAAAAACGAAGCATTCATTTGCCCATAAAAATTACATCCTGTCACTTTACCACAGTCTAGCTAAAGTAGCCATATCTGGCCAAACTCGGATCGTACGAAGGTTCATGTAGCCGTGAAGCTAGAAGCACACAGGGCGTCCTTATCTCCTGCCCAAAGAGAAACTTTCAATACAATTTGTTCATGTACTGATTTCACATTTTAGAGCCACTGTTCAGAGAGATACACTATTTTCCTTTACAATTCAAGTTGGAGAATTTAGATTCTAAGTGACTTGAACAGATATTTCATAAAACTGTAATTCTTAAAGGTTAAACTGTCTCAATTCTGATGTATTTAGTATGTATGATTACAGTAGATTAATTCATCCACTTTTGCCTTTATTATGCATATTCAATTCCATAAATAGAACCCTTCATAGTGTGTATGAGCATATTTCTTCCTGTATCACATTTGGTTTACTGTCTTAACTGCAGTAAGTATGACAAATATACCACGTCTCTATCTGTAGATTCATTTTAAAAATCGTATTTATTGAGTTCTTACTATTATCTGTAAAATGTTACACCTGGAAGAGAAATTTAATAGCCATAATGTGAAAGTCCAAATATACAACAAAATAGATGGAAATGTTTAGGAGACTATGATAACAGAAATAGACAATAATGATATCAAGGGTCTTGGTTACTTTTTATACCAGTTTTTCCATGTGAGAAAAAGGAACCACCCCTATTTTAAAGAGCTTTAAAAGAAAGGAATATGTTATAACAATAGTCATGTGTTTCTTGGAGTAAGAAGTTGGAGAAAATGTACAAAGAAGACTTTGGGGATACTGGGAACTGTGCTTTTCCATATGGCAAGCCATTCTGACATGGTCGGCTGTGTGTCTGCAGCTCAGAGGAATGCCCATCTTGACATTTCCTGTCTTCTTCTGGTTTCCCAGGTCCTCAAAATTACTTTTTAAGCAAGCTAATCATTTAGAAAAAAACAATTGGTGACCACTAAATGACCCGATGAGCAATTATAGCCCTTTTACCACTGCTGTAATTTTTGTAATTATAGTCTTTTTTTTCCCCAACATTAACACAGAAGACACAGAAGCATGTGGCTTTTGGGTTTTTGAGCATTAATCCCAATGATCCATTTGATTGGCTTGAGCAACACCTAGGGGTTTAGCAAAGCACATGTCTGGGTGTGTCTGGGTGGGTGAGGGAGGCATGACCTTGAGTCCCTGATCGTCTCCTCTCTGTCATGATTCCTGACCTCCTGTGGTCCCAGATACTATGACTGAACAACTTTCTTCCATCTCCAGGCCCCTTCTGTCATGACGTCACTACCCTGGAGCCAAACTACGGTACCAAAACCGTGAGCCAAAACAGAAATTTTTCCCTAGGGTTGTTGATGTCAGGCATTTTGTCTCGGTGCAAGAAAAGCTGACCAAAGTCACTCTATGTATCCTCCTCAACCATCATAACATACTCATTCATCTGGAACTTCTCTTCAGCCTTGAACAGCCCAGGTGTCAACCAAGGGAAAGTGTCTCAAACCTTAGACCAACCAATCTGTTGCTGACAAATTAGGTGCCCCCACCCCTAAAGAAGATCTGCTGTACCCTGGGTCATTCAGCTTTCTGTTACAGCAGTCCTATACCTGAGATAACCAACTAATAGACAGGGAAGGTTTATGTTCTCACACTTTGGAGGGTTTGGTCCACAGTTGGCCTCATTCCTCTGCCTTGCAGCGAGTCAGCATATCATAGTGACAGTTTGTGGCAAAGCTGTTCACTCAGTGGTCAAGGTCTGAAGAGAGAAAGGCAGGGAGACAGGATGCTCCACAACCCCTTTTGAGGGCTCCTCAAAACCTCTCACTAAGACCCACCTTTTATCATATGAAAAAATAAATTTCTAACCAAATAAGACAATAACAATAGAATAGAAGAGCAATTATACTGCATCACATCACCTTCAAATAAGTTACTCAGTATGCCATAAACTAAAGTTTTTGTAAAAAATAAACATGTAATATTGCAAACTTTCTTTGCCACAAAGTAAGAGAAGCTATTATGGTAGAATAAATGAAACAAATTAGCATATATATTATAATATTATTAAACCAATAGAATATGTAATATGGGAAAGTATTTGAATTTTTCCCTACTTCCTATTTATCTACTTTTTGACCTATCTACCTATTTGACCTTCTATCTACCTCTGTCTGTCTGTCTGTCTGTCTATCTATCAAGATACAGTTTCACATAAGAGAAACCATGTGATATTTAAGCTTGTGTGCCTGACTTTCTTCACTTGACATTATGATTTCAAGTTGTGTCCATTTATCAGTGGAGTACTATGCTGCAGTCAACAAGATAAACTTGAAGCATTTATAGTAAATGGACCCACTTTTTAAAAATTTCCACCATTCCTCAGTACAGAAGATGTTCTGGATCCAAACTATCATATTTTGGCTCTTGGCAAAAACTTCCTTTTCTTTTATAGTAACCCTCTTCACCTATCTTGGTCATGACCTAAGCAGTTATTCCTTAAGATGCTAGAATCAGAATTGGCTATAATTTCCCTAATGCCCACCCAGAGCAATTTTACCATGTCTTCCATCTTTGTTTACCTCTGTCATCCATAGAAGCCTAACATCCTGATTTACCCATGAAGCTCTGCTATCCAAACCCAGAATGCTCTATGTATTGCTTGATTTCATGCCATTTTCTTCTTGTTACACCAAGAAGATTATCAAGTTTCTAATTTTACACTGGAAAAATAACTACTTTATCTTGTATCCATTAAACCTTCTGATATTTGATTTTATCCTTCATAAAAGCACATAAGTTATACTGATTCTGTTTTGTGGATGCTGGGAGAGATGCATGGCTTAGGTGGAAAAGAAGTCAGAGCAGGGCTGGGGATCTAGTTTAGTGGTTCCAGCGCCTGTCTTGCAAGCACAAAGAGCTGGGTTCGATCCCCAGTAACCACACACAACAATGCCAGGTGTGGAGATTCACGCCCACCAGCAATCAGAACTACATACCACAATGCTGGCCATGGTGGTTCACATCTGTAATCCCAGCACTAGGGAAGCAGAGGCAGGAAGATTGCTGAGTTCCAGGCTGAGTTCAGGACCAGCCTGAACTACAAAGCAAGACCCTGTCTCAATAAATAAATAAATAAATAAATAAATAAATAAATAAATAAAAGTCAGCACAAGGGCCAGATATGTGGCACAGTGCTCACTCAGCAAGTATGAGGTCTTCAGTTTGATTCCCCAATACCAAAAAGGAAAAAGAAGAAGTTAGAACAAATGGCATAAGCACCGTATTTATTCTGATTATTCTTCTACTCAACTCTCATAGAAATGGCACAATGTGAACACACCTGGGTACTACAAAAGGAGATTTGTGGCACAATTGAATACTTAGCTGAAGAACTTACTGTTTTTCTATCATGTAGAGAAATGTTACTATGACCCAGAGATAAAGATGTTATATATTTCTGAAAGTGGCTTACTAAAGAGCAAAACCAAAAAATGACCAGGGCAAAGAACACTCATATCCTTGTATCTTGGTATTCCTGACAAGAAGTCAGGAATACACAGAGCCAATGCAGGACCACTTCTTCCAGCAATCCACCTTGGGACCTTCCATGTTCTATCTGAACTGCAATTCGTCTATGAACATGCCACTCTGTGCAACACTCTGCTTAATATGACAGGGGCCAGATCTGTCCAGCTTGCCCATTTAATTGAGGATATTATCATGAGGACTTTAATTAATAGAATCTGGTTAACCTATAGTACCAGTTTCAACTGTGCTTCTCAGCATGCTGGACTCAATGAAGTGTGACTAGTACCAAGGGTACAAGTCGGTCTTATTTCAAATAACCAGAATGTAGTTCAAACCAATCTGTTTTACTGGCTGCAAGCAGAGTAGTTGAGATTGGCCTACTGAGCTTTGAGGTGATTCTCACTAAACACAGGAGCAGCAAATGAGCAGCCCCAACCCTCAGAGGAGACAGGATGCCCCACTTGAACACATACAACATAAAAGGGGACACCCTTAACTCCAGTCTGGAATTTCTTGTTAAACTTTAGATTTGGGCCAGGGGGTTAGCTTAGTGGTTCCGGCGCCTGTCTTGCAAGCACAAGGACCCAGGTTCGATCCCCAGTAACCACATACAATACTGGGCATGGAGACTCATCCCAGCAGCAATCAGTACCACATACCACAGTGCCGGGCATGGTGGCTCATGCCTGTAATCCCAGCACTCGGGAGGCAGAGGCAGGAGGATTGCTGTGATGTGAGTTGGAGGCTGAGCTCAGGGCCAGCCTGAACCATAAAGAGAGACCCTGTCTCAAAAAAAAAAAAAGAACTTTAGATCTTTGTCATATTGGTTTCCTTAATAGGGAAACAGTGAATAGTTTCAATGCCTCATTCAAAACTCCTTGGTCATCAAGAGAATAGATTTATATTTTAAAGACTGAAGCAAGCTTGAAAGGTGTTGGAATTATACACACAGGGCTGCCTGAGAGCTGTTGTTTTGGTGTCAGGCATGGCAGAGTAGTTCAGGCCAGCCAAATCCATAGGTGTTCAGTTATTAGAGTCTGTAGTCAGGGAGGACAAGTCTTACAATGAGCTTCATCATCAAGGGCAGCTACTCCTTGATCCAGCTACCCTACAATTGACTTGTTAATGTACAGCACTGAGTCTGAGACAAGATGCTTCTAACGGCCATCTCCCATGGACCTTCAGGATTCTGAATGTTCCATCTGCTGGTAGTATGATTTTTCTCTCTCCATATCCATGAGACTTGTCTGTAATAATTTCTATCACTTTGCCTCTTCTCCAGTCATCTGCACACACCATACCTTTCAGCCAGAGAGGTCAGATGTAAATGTAGCTCAGAGGCAGAGCACTTGCCTAGCATGTGGAATTGATTGTTTTGATAGCAAGCAGACCCAATGGTTATGGCAACAAGAATCAGATGCTGACAGAGACCTGGGTTTCTATTAGAAAATATCAAAGGCCTTCCAGATGGCTTTAGGGATTGGAAAAGACTCCTGGACTCTCAAAGGGCAAGAACAGGGAAGCAAGGGACTCCCACTGACCCACATGTCAATCAGATTGGGATTGAGCGACAGGGTTTACAGCTAAGGAAAACATTCTTTTTATTAAAGAGGCTGTGTTTCATCCAGGGGAGGAGTTTGGCTCCATTGCCAAAGATAAGGTGATGCCTTTATCTAGAGTTGTTTCTGTGTCTTCTAATCTGTTCCACTGATAATCAAGTCTTTTTCTTTGTCAGTACCATGCTGTTTTTATTTTAAATCATAGTAGCTTTGTGGTATAGTTTCAAGTTGGTGATTGTGATGCCCCTACTTTATCTTTGTTGCCTAGAATTGCTCTTAGTCTTTTGGGTCTCTTCTGGTTCCAGATGAATGTTTGAAATGTTTTTCCCTAGTTCTGTGAAAGGTACTGTTGGAATTTCAGTTGGAATTGCATTGAATTTATAGCAGTTTTGGAAGTTTTTAGAGGTCTGGCCTTGTTCATTGTTTTGGTTCTTTCTATCTAAAAGCAAGAGGTGCCTTTCATTTTCTGATGCCCTCTTCTTTTTCTTTTTTTTAGAGTGCTGTAGTTTTCAGAGCACAAGTCTTTTATTCCTTTCATTAGATTGATTCTTCTTTGTTTTATTTTTTAGATGCTGTTGTGAAAGGAACTGTTTCCCCAATTTCTTTCTCAGTGAATCTGTTGTTTGCATAAGAAAAGGCTATTGATTTGGGGGCAATGAACTTGTATCTAGCTACTCTACTGAATCTGGTTACTAAGTCTAGAAGTCTTTGTAGTGGAGATTTTGGGATCTTCTGTATAGAGTATTGGGTTATCTCTTGATAATAACAGTTTAGCTTCTTGTATGAAGAGTCTTCAAAAAAACTTTGATTAGAGGTCTCATTTGACCCAACTGTTCTTCTGTTTGGTATCTTCCCAAAGGAATTAAAAGCATTGTACCACAATGACATATGTGCACCCATGTTTATAGCAGCACAATTTGTAATACCTAAATCATAGAAATCACCTAAATGTCCATGGTTTTTTTGTTTGTTTGTTTGTTTGTTTGAGACAGGGTCTCGCTTTGTGGATCAGGCTGGCCCTCAGCTCAGCCTCAAACTCACATCACAGCAATCCTCCTGCCTCTGCCTCCTAAGTGCTGGGATTACAGGTGTGAGCCACCACGCCCAGCACTGTGATATGTGGTACTGGTTGCTGCTGGGCGTGAGTCTCCACACCCAGTATAGGTATGTGGTTACCGGGGATCGAACCCGGGCCCTTACGCTTGCAAGACAGGCACCAGAACCACTGAGCTAAATCCCTGGCCCAGGGGTAAGGTTTTTTAATAATATAAAATAGAGTCGCACTCAGCCACAAGAATAATAAACTTCAGACATTTAGAGCTAACTGGCTGCACACTGAGGTCATACTCAAGAGAAATAAATATGGTACATATGTGTAATTACCAAATAATCTTTCTGGCCTGAGAAACTGAAAGTGTATGTGAGATCCATAATATATAATAGGTGTTGTGAAACAGGAAAGATAGTGTTTAGGGAGAAGGGGAATTGGTAAGGGATCTGGGGGAAAGGAAAGAAGAGAAAGAAAATTATAATCTATGTTAACTTTGGTAAATTACTTTCCAGGCCAGTTGACCTATCAAAATTTGAAAAATGCATTCTTCTTATTTCTGTCTGATCTTCAATTTTGAAAACATCTAATACCTTATTTGTAAATTTCTCTTACCAAGAAATTTTTAAAATTATAAAGAAAAATTTATATGTATTTTAAGCCTTTATATTTTTGTCAGAAAGTTTTTGGTTAAAAATAAAATTCTTTGAAATTTTATTAATCCTTTTTATGATTTATTTTTGGAATAGATCATCCTAAAACTGTAGAAGTTATCACTGGATTATTTGTGCAATAAAAAGTTCATAGTTTGAGGTAAAGTTGGCATGTTCCTCTGCCTGCTGCTATCTTTTGGCACTATGTTTGGGTCAAATATATATATATATATATATATTTAGCTCACTGGTTTGTGACAAGGTAATTTTAACAGTCAGATGTTTTACCAGAACTGCCATTGTTGACTTAGTTTCTCACAGCAGAAGCACAAAGTTTTGCTGATGCCTAATACTGTTTGGCTGGTTTTTCCCATTTTGACTCCCTGGTTTGTACCCCATAGTGTAAACAAAGTGATGGACAGGGTAAGCCCGAGGGCAAGCTGTTCTTAGCAATGTAGGACTACTTACTGATACTTCCAAATCATGCAGTGATGCAGGGTAGCCAGTTGCTGAAGATATTTTTAACCTGAATCAAACAAAATTTCTTGCTCTCCCCAAAAACATTCACTACGATATTTTTACAGAAATTTCTAATATTGTTTGACCTCACTTCCCCTCATCTTGCCTTTTTATCTGTCACTAGTTTCCTCTTTC
Organism: Petromus typicus; assembly: GCA_004026965.1. Taxonomy (NCBI): domain Eukaryota; kingdom Metazoa; phylum Chordata; class Mammalia; order Rodentia; family Petromuridae; genus Petromus; species Petromus typicus. The sequence goes on along the minus strand of PVIR01025998.1, from coordinate 12,300 downwards.
CCTCACAATGGTTCTTGATAAATTCTTTTAGGAGGGATTCTCAAATCTAAAGCTCTGTTAACTGTTCCTGGAAAAGACAGTGCTGGATCCAATTTTCTTGAGAAGTAACCATGTCAATTTCAGGCTCATTTTTAGTGCTTATTTTTAGACTTTTTATAAAGTCTAGCTGCAGAAGGAAATACGATCTGAATGAAACATTTTCCAAGTGTCAGCAGCTACTCTAGTGATGAAGTTTTATGTATTTCTTCCCTTTTTCATTAAGTTCTTTAAAGTACAGTTTACCTTACAGAGTACTGATAAAAATCACAGTAATTCTGGAGCTCCAGTGGCTAATTGGTTAGGAAATGGTACTTCTATAAAAATGGCAGTAATCCAGATACAATGATTCCTCAACTTTTTGCTTTTGTTTCTGTTTGTGGCCAACTTATAGAAGTATCACACATACACACAGAAATTTAAACCTATTACATGCTTACAGCACAATGGATTTGTTATAAAGGGAGCCCACTTGTGTACCTACTACTCGGATCTGGATGATGATGAAATCTTCATACTACTTTCTTTTGAAGGAAGCCACTTGAACTAGCCCAGGTAATAATCACACCAACACTCAGGTCAATGGAGCCACAGCATTTGAATAATTAAAACTATCTATCATTGTAAAAAAAGCATCCTTGCAAAACAGAAATTCTATGTGGGTTGGAAATGTGCATGTAAGATCCTGGTCTCTTCTTTGCCTTTATCACTTCCGGGTCATAGAGTGTGTGGTTTGTTGTGCCACATATTTGCCTCATGATGTGCCACTACAGTCCCAAAGGAGTGGGGTCCACCTCAGGACTGAAGTCTCCAAAACTATTAGTCCAATAACCCTTTTCTCTTTATAATTTGACTATCTCATGTATTTACTATAGTGACAGAAAATGGTTGACAAAAATCAGTGTCTTCGAGTTTTACCTTCATGTCACAGTTCACATACATACTATGACCTCATCTTGTGTTTACATGTTTTATTTCAATGATTTAACAAATAGAAAACAACTAGACTCTGTATTATCTAAGGTGCTTAAATCAAGGACAACGTTTCTTTTGAGTCACCTACAAGGCAAATATTTTGGAATATCATCAAAAGTTGTGGAAAAGAGAATCTTTAGGGGGGTGGGGGATAGGGAGTTTGGATAGAGGCCAAGGCCTCTTATTTATCTATTTCACTGAGTGAGTTTTAACACTCTTGACCTGGCCAACCTCCAACCTCATTCATTATATCTTGCCTGTCTCACTCATGCTTGAAATTTTAATAAGGCTCAATATTTCTTAACCCACACTTTCATATATATTTTGAACAGCCATCCAGCTGGGGTCACTCAGTTAAGAAGTGGCTAGATTTATCTAGCAGCTTAGGGCATCCCTGTATCTCTTATCCCCCACAGAAGCAGGGAGAAGCTCAGTGAATTCGTTCCAGTGAAAAGATTTGAACAGCTTAGACAAATAGGTGAGAAAGCCCAAATAAGATCATCAATTTCTCAAGCGTTTTTCATACTGAACTCATTAGACAAAAATGATAGAAACAAGCTCCCAGCTGAGCACTTAACTTCAACCAGAGTGAAATTCTCTTATGCCCAAAAGGTAAAATGCTACAAGAAATTAAAACACCAGGAGGCTTTTACGCCAAGATACTCTCTAGATTATTTGAAGCTTTTTCTGCCTTTGAATTTTCACTGTGGGCTCTTATGTGCTTTGATTGTCTTGTCTGAGCACATCGCCGTGCTAAGCTACACAGAGCAGCCCAGCAGGACCGACGAGGCCCAGGAGCCAGCACATGCGTGTGTCTGGCCCATCTCTCCTCCTCTCGCTGAACTGTCCTTGGGGAGACTTATGAAGCACACAAAGGCATGTTCTTAAAAGCAGTAGGAAAGGGGAAGATTCTTCAGCTCCTCCCTGTTATAATGGAGAATCTATCCCGCTCATGACCTGTGTCACATCTAATAACCATTTCTATTTGCATTATCACTCATGGATAGTGAAAAATCATTACTATCATCTTCGTGATTGGCTCTCGATAACTTTCAGTTTACTTCCAATAAATGGGTCCCTCATACTGGCTTACTATCATTCCTTTTCTTTTAGTATTTTTCACCTAGTCAGGATTGTGCATTAGAGAAATAAGATAATTTTTCAGTAATTTGAGATATATGATAAGTAGAAGACTATGAATATATATTATATATAGAATATAATATGAATATATATTATATCATATATATTATATATTAGTCTTTCATTGTTTGCATTATCTTCATTTACTCCATATTTCATAGGAAAATTTAGACTATAGCCAACATGCGCACATAAAATTGAACATAATATTCTGTTTTGGTTTGTACTGAATGAGTATTTTCTCAGATCCTCACAGGAGTATCTTTAAAAGTTTTCTCCATAGAAAAATCAGTCATCAATTTAATCTGCTTATGTGTAACTAAAAGCGTTCCCTCAATAAACATTAATTATTGTCCTCTATAATAATTTTTAAATGTGTAATGGACATATTTCATTTGGTCAAATGAACAGACTTTATAGAAAATGATTAAAGACATGAGAGTAGGCACATAACCTTCAGTTTGTCAGGCGATAACATAACTATTACAGTAGTTTATAATGAGTGCTATTCGTCTTAAATTCATGTAGGAACTTTCCACAGCTACTTAACTAACAAGAAAAAAAATGTTAAATTTACACACCGATTGGCAAAGTCCTCTACATACCAACCAGTAAGATAGCTGAACTCCTTAAAAATGTTCTGCACTCTTTAATGGGATGGAGTCAAATAATTTATGACCTTTAAGGAGGAAACCTTACCCTGCAGAGACTTTTGATGCTTCCCAAATGGCCTGTCCTTCTTTAGGCCATAAGAGGTATTGTCACTGGGCTGGACCTGAGGGTCCCCCAGGCTGAAAATTGGAACCTACCACACCTTTACAGAATAAGGGTATGGGTCTGCTGATTCCTGTAATGGAGAAAAATTTTAGGATGTATCAGCCAGAGACCTGAGCAGGGATCATCAGATAGAGATACAGGATGCGTTCACGAGCAGAGCAAGGGTGCTCAGAGGAATGAGAGGCACTTCGAGCTGAGGCTAGATACACTTAAGGGAGTGTCTTCAAAATGGGGTGTGTTTTTCTATTGTCAAGTCACAGTGGAAGCCGCAGTGTGAGTTTGAAGTTCAGATCCACTGCTCACCAACATTGCTCCTTCCTTCGGGGTGGAGAAAGCACAAATTTCTAGGCAGAAAGGACACATTCTGAGGCCAGATTTCCAGGTTTACTGTAAAGGGCCCTTTAGGAAGATTTTGTCTGTTCTTTAGTATCCTAGAGGGAAAAAAGACCCGAGTAACTTTTGTATCTTGAAGCTGCAGCTAAGCACAGCTGATTGCTTTGTCTCTGTTGACCTAGTTTTTACTTCTTTTATCTTACTTCAGTATGGTTCAGCATGTATTTCTCATGCTAGTGTGCCTCGCTCGGCAAAGTAGGATGACACTCCACAGACCTAACAGGCTCAATGTCACCTAACTTACAGGGCAGCTGTCAATACAGTGAGTCAGTGTATCTGGAACTCTCAGGACAGCACCTGCTGCAGAGAAAGCCAAATATTATTTGGTGTGATCTTGACCTTTGAGAGCAGTCACCATCGGCTCACAATTATGCCCAAACTGGCACAAATTGGAAGCAGATAAAATGTGATAAATAAGTGACAAATGAGTCAATAAATTTGGTGAAAAAACTTGCTACATAAGGATAAGGATATCTAATTTTCCAATTTACTCGGTAATATATGTTTTTATTATTGAGAGTATAGCCCAGAGGAGATATTAACAATGGCTATTCAAAGCCTAGGAGACATTTTCCAAAGGAACCACCTGAGTAGTCAGGTTTAAAGTATTAAATGAACCTGTTGATCGATTATGTCCAGCAGAAACTGCAAAACAGAAAACATGCCAAACTAAAATTGTTATTGCAAAAATAATCAGATGGATGTGTCTAGAGACATAATAATAATAAAAAAAATCTAGTCCTGCACTCTAAAAATATTTCTTAAGACCAGACTTCATGGCAGGCTCTACTATATACTCTAAATATATTAGACAACATTCTTGTTCTTGGGAAATTATGAGGAGAGAAAATGACAAAAAGACCTTGAAGCAAGAACTCATGTTCAGGGTACATTCTGCAGTTCTGTTGAGTGTCATGGAGTTCTCAAGACAGCGTTGTGTAACAGAAGTGCAGAACAGGTGAAAGTTGCTTATCCTTTATTTCCGGTGTAGAATCCTGGAACTCTGTTCCATGATCACCGAAGGACTTGCTCGGCCCAAAGTTACACGGTGCGAGTTCTCAGCTCTCCTGTGCTGTTCTTCCACTCTCACCTGCTCCTTGCTCCTTTCCTGGCCACCACACATCTCCAGCTGGGAGAAACAGATCTTCTTGTCAATGTTTAAGATGTCAATAGTAGCTGTAGAGTTTCCATATAAACACAAACTAGAACCGTTGATAAAATAAAGCTAAAATACAAATCATACTAACAATTCTTTCTTTGAGGTTTACCAAGGTTCAGGCCCACTTCCTTCTCCATTATTTGCCTCCACAAGTCCCTTTATGAGACTCTGAATAAACGCACTTATAGCTGGCCTGGAACCATGAATTCAGGCACTGCTCTGTACTGAATCTCTTTATTTTTTCAGTACAATTGCTCTTTAATAATTTCATTAAGTTGTCAAAACTGTCTACTGTACAAAGATCCCTTTTAACAACTTCAAAGTTCAAAGTTAAAAAAACTGCTTCCTTCCTTCAACTGAACAAAGTCACAGTGTTTCTCATTTTATATTTTCCTCAACACTTCTGGATTTCTTGAGGTTGGATTTTCTGTGACATTTGCTCCCTTCCATACTTGTCTTCACTGTATTAAACTACCCTTGCATTTTTAAACTTTATTATACTGACTCCTAGTTTAATCAAAATTACACCTCTTAATATAAAGTTCTTTTGACAGAGAGAATACACAAGTATGAGGACATACATTATGCTAAACAATAAAGGCTTACAAGAATTATAAATAAGCTTGAAGCACACGTCACACACCACACTGAAGCCTTGGCTGATCTCACCCTGGGAGGTCATGTATTTAACTAACCTTATAATATGAAAAGAAAAATCAATGATCAACATTGGAAAAATGTAGATTTCTGGCTTCTCTTAAGTTCCCTCTGCACTAGACCCTGTTGCAATAATTAATCTTCTAAAGATCTTCTAAGTGGGACTTGCTCTGTCATTCTCCTCATCCAGATTTCACAAATGAGAAAGTAGCTTCTTTTCCAACATCACACAGTTAGCAAATGGCAATGCTGGGATCTGAACCAGACCACCAGGCTCCAAACACTCTCAGGAAGGCCACGCAGTTATCCATAAAGAATATCCCCAAAGCCTGGACCCAAATTCCCATCCCCAGTGGTAGGCCCACTTTTCATGCCAGCAGCATCTGTTGATGGAACTGGGAAATGCACCCCATTATACAAAACAAGGGTGTTAGTCAGCATTGCAGTTTCTAACCTTTGCATTAACTCTATGCTTGGAACACATTACCTTGAGGCAAGAGCTGCATTTGAAAATATGTTTTCTCCATTCTATAGATTTTGTCATTAATCAGATTTAATTCACATTGCTGAGTCCCAAGTAGTGTTGGTCGCTTCTTACAAAGTCCTCAATATTGACATTAAAATGGACAAATGAAAAAAGAGACATACATTTCACTGGAGTACAAACTATGAAAGCAATTTTACCTAAATTATTCTCCAAAGTGTTTCACACTTACTCGTTTAGCATTTGCAGGTAATAAAGACATGAATAACCATATTGGCATATCTGCATTGCTCTTTGCCCCAAGTGCCATTCTCATAGCTTTTGAGAGATTTGTGTACCACCTGTTCACTGTCAGTTATCTTTTCTCTCTCTTAAAGATTCTTGAATAGAAAAAACTACAGCTAATCTCCTTCGTTAAGGGTAGAGAGACTTTTAATAAAATGGGACTTGCTCTGCACTTCAGAGGATAAGTAGAAACCTTTGAAGGATTTTCTATCTGAGGAGTTTCCAGGGAGGAAAGGATATGATTTAGTCAGCTAAGCTCATTAATTCAGGTAACTTGTTTCTAAAAAGGAAATTTTTCTCTGAAATGCTGCTATGCCAAGCCTTGTTTTTCCTTTTACCGTCGTATCACAGCATCTGGCCCCAGATACAAATAGGCTACTTCTAGTTAGTTGATTTAGTTGCCAGATTTTACATTGTGGTTTGATAATGTTACTCATTATCAAATTGTAATTTTAAAAAATTGTTGAAGATTCCATAATAGTTTTTTTTAATGTAAATAGCTAAATGAGGCATTTCTTGAAACAACTCTTTGGTATTCTCTTTCATATCATAACAGAAAAGTATACATCTATAATGTAGGACTTGGGGAGCAAAATGGGAAGGAAGTTCTCAGATTTCTCTTCCTATAGGGTTTTTCTTGCTACTTTTCTCATTGCTGAGATCAAACACCCAATGCCCAAAGTTAAAGGAGGAAAGGTTTCCTCCAGATCATAGTTTAAAGACATTGCTGTTCACAGTTGGCTGGCTCCAGCACAGGGCAGCATGGCAGAAGGGTATCACAGGAGAAACAGTCCATGGTGTGACAAGGAGAAGGCAGTGAATAGCAAGCAGCAAGCAGCAGCCAGCCTCCCTTTCCCTTTTATTTCACTCAGGCGACCAGCCTTGAATTATGCTAATTCCAATACCAGACATCCCTAATCTCAGTATCACACACCCCAGATCCATCCAGCTCCAGGAAACTCCACCTATGATCACATGAAGCATTGGGTGGACATCTAGATATAAGTCCTAATGTTATGTTTTACCTTGGTTCTTCAGGGTGCTGAGGCCAACCCATTATTTATGAGACTGAAATTAGTGTACTAGAATATATATTATTGTACTATTAAAATGTACTATTGTTAGTATTATGCTTTTTAGGAACCTTTTATTCTTCCAGGATTTCAGGAGCCAAGAGCAAAAGAAAATGTCAAGAGCTGGATAGGATAACAAAGAAACAGTAGTGGGTTTACTGAACATATAAAGAACTCCTATCAGTGAATATGCATAATAATCACCCCAACTATGAAAAACATAGTTAACATTTAGGATTTTGTTTCTACTAATCCAAAGAATTTAGTTTTTTTAAGGAAAATATGCTAATAAAATCAGAAATGGTTGGAAAAAATTTGAAATTGTAGTATAGATTTCATTATCTTGAAATTTTTCTAAGAGGATCTATTTCCCAGTTTTAGAGAATTGTTATATAGCTTTATTGCTTACTTGAATTTAAATATAGTTTTCTTTTTCTTTTTGTAATCTATTCTATGTGCTGTAACCATCCTAAATATTTAGGAAAGGCAATGATGACAATAAAACTCTCAGTTAACCAGTGGGCAAAGGACTTAAATAGGCATTTCTCCAAAAATACACACATGGTTAACAAGCACACAAAAATTGTTCAATATAGTAGTTACTAGAAAAGTGCAAATTGAAACCACCAACCTCTTCCTACTCATTAAGAAGGTTGATACAAATTTAAAAATAGAAATTAACAAGTGTTGTTGAGGTCATGAATGAACTCGATCCTGTGTGCACTACTATTGAAAATGTAGATAGTTCAGATACTTCTGAAAACATTATGGGAAATCCTCAGAAAGTTAAGCGTGGTATCTCGATATGATCCAATAATTCTGCTTCCGACTATAAACCCAAAAGAAAGCAGGGATTCAAACATGTGCATGGAAACATTATCACAATAGGCAAAGATGGAAACAGCTCACATCCATGGATGGATGGATGATTAGATAAAGAAAAAAATGATGTGAGAACTAATATTTTATCTCTATTACATCATAGCTTTCAGGATAAAATTACAATGATGACTCTGATTTATTTTAAATAAGGGCCTTATTAAAGAGAGGAGCAGACAGACTAAGCCAAAGGAGAGGTGATATTATAGAACGGTGGTCAGAACTTTAAAGGGAAGTGTCAGTTTTTGCTCTCTCTGAGGGAGTGTGTGTGTGGGGGTATACCAGTTGTCATTTTCTTCTCTTATTGTTACCACATTATAGACACATGGATAAAAATGTGTCTTGAATAACAGATGAGAAAAAGAAATTCACATGCAGTTATAATAATCAAATATCCTTCTGTTCTGTCAGAGGAGACAAATGACCGGATCAGGAAGAAGCAGTTCTGCCACATGCCCTTGGTTAGTGTCAGCGGTGGGCATTGTGCTCGTCTTTGATGTGAGACTGTAAACTAGCAAAGGGAGCAGTGCACAGGCTGCTGCTTCTGCTGAGCGGTGGGCATACCTGGGCACATCTGGGTGTCTCCTCCAGGATTCCAAGATTCAACCCAGCAAACAGGGCAGAGGGTGAGGCCAAAGATATTTCCTTCCCTTCATTTCTTAACGGCCTGTCTTGTTTACCTATAAATTTCTATTGGTCTCGCTTGAAAACATTAAAGGCATGAAACTTTTTAGTTGTAGATAAGAAAGTAGCAAATCAAAATATTTTCAACATCTTTTATCCTCCCATGAAAAAAATTAACCCAAAAGCATTTTGATTCTTGGTGATTTGATTTCATTTTAGAAAAAGATATGTCCTATTAAAATTACTATACCCTGGCTGAGGCCTTTACGAATATGCTATAATATGCCTGAACAATAAGGCTATGTAAACATAGTCCTTAAGTCATCACAGATTTGTACATTTTGGAGCAAAAGAAAATCCTACAAATTATTGAAATACTTTCCCAAGAAATGATTTCCCCAGGCTAGAATTACAGGCAGACCTAGTTTCACAGCAGACAGCACAAAGGGATACATGCCGATTACAATTAGAACAAGTGAGAGAATTCACCTAGAGACCAGAAACACAATTCCTTTTATGGCATATTAGGAACACCCCAATCTTTCTCAATAGTGGTATTCATCATACACCTAACATTCTGAAACTCCCCGAAGAGGGTGCTGGAGTGAAAACAAATTTGTTTTTAGTGTGGTATCTTCAGGAGAGAAATCTCTTGAAATCATTTGCCTTGTTGGCCTGTCCACCTACTATAATAATTATTGATCCCACAGGCTAATTTCAACCAAGTTTGATAGAGGGACAACGAGTCTATCGCTGACAGAGCCTCATAAATTTCTTGTGGTTTCATTTGATCCCTTCAGCAGAGTTGTTTAATGGTATCATTTTGAAGAGTGTAAAAAAGCAAACCTCGCTTCCGCTGTGAAGTTGTCACTGTAATGGAAGATGATTACATCAGAAGAAGTTCAAATGGAAAAAAAATGTTTGTAGTTCCCTTGTAGTTTCCAGCTAACAAGCAAAGTGCGCACCATATATAACTCCATACACTGGCAGGCAACTTTCCTTCTGTGAGTTGCACCCTGAAACTTTATAATAAATTCCACTCTTGGGGTTTGCACATCTAAGAGGCTGACTCCTTGTTTATTGGAGTTGAACACAACTAGTGCTCAGAAGTGTTTGGCCATAACTCAAATGCTTTCTAACAGATGCTGGAGATATAGACTGTGGTGGGAACAGACAAGAATGCAAATAATCGGTAGGAAGGAAGCAACTGACTTTCCCCCAATGGTAAAACTGGGATGCCACTTTGAAATGAAGTCCAGGACAGGGTCAGTGTCCGAGAGTGTCCAGTTTTGAATGGAAAGACTAGATCTGCTTATAAAATTTGTGGTAGAGACTTGGGGGTCACAGGACAAAGATGAGACTTTTTTAAAAAATTCTGTGGACTGTCATTAAAAAGCTATAAGAACTTTGGGATAAGCGCCACAGACAGTGTACAGGCTGACAGAAAATATGGAATCCTGGGTCTGAGTGCCAGAGAAAAGGAACTCACAAAGCCTGGCTATTCCTCTTCCCATGCAGTCACGGTAGCAGGAGGTGCTGCTGGCATGCTGGGGCTCCCAGCCTCCCTGCTCTCTTCTACATCCAAGGCGCTGGATTTTCACTGGGGACAAAAACATGTACAGAAAGAAGAACACACACACACACACACACACACATGCACACACGCACACACACGCACACTACTGTATTCTTACTATCTGGGAGGTGGCAATTGGCTTCAGACCCTCCACAGTGGTCCAAATGGTGGTTCAAGTCCTCCATACAAAACCACACAGAACTGGTACAGAACCACAGCCGTCCTGTGCTTTAAATCATCTCTAGATTATTTATAATTCTTAATATAAACTAAATGCTATACAAAAAGTTGTTATGCTGTACAAGTAGGGCATAATGCCATGAAAAATCTGTATATGTTAAGTAAAAATATGTTCTTCTGAACACTTTTGATCTTGGATCAACTGAATTCTTTTATTTATTTATTTATTTTTTAGGTTTTTCGAGACAGGGTCTCGCTTTGTGGTTCAGGCTGGCCCTGAGCTCAGCCTCCAACTCACATCACAACAATCTCCCTGCCTCTGCCTCCCGAGTGCTGTGATTACAGGTGTGAGCCACCACACCCAGCACTGTGGTATGTGGTACTAGTTGCTGCTGGGTGTGAGTCTCCACACCCAGTATGATATGTGGTTACCAGGGAATCGAACCCGGGTCCTTGCGCTTGCAAGACAGGCGCCGGAACCACTGAGCTAAATCCCTGGCCCTTGGATCAGCTGAATTCTAAAAGTGGAACTATCATGTAAAAGGGAAATTGTGTATGGATGATACACATATTGTATAAACACAGATGCACACATATTGTGTATATATATATATATAATATATACAAATATGTATATACAAATATATATACAAATATACAGTACATATACTGTATATGTATTATATATTATATTATATATATGTATATACCTGCAAAACACACACACACACACACACACACACACACACACAGATATAATTTCCTACTGGAAAGTCAGCACAAAGACTGGAAGTATCTCAGATTAGATAAGACCTCAAGGGTTTCATGGCTGTCTAAGAAAATGTGCACATTGACAGAAACCCAACTACAGACCACGGCAGAATGGTTGGTGCCAGGTAGGAACCGAAACTTTGAAGATAATTCAGATAATTCGCTTCTGCAATTTTCATATTTCATTTTGTAGTTGAATAAACTCCAAGCAGTAAAGAAATAGGTTGTACAGAAAATAACAATTCTATGTTGAAACACAATATACATGTACTTAATGCCAAGTTGGGAACTGATAACCTTAAAAACATTATATATATATATATATATATATATATTTTTTTTTTTTTTTTTTGAGAAACAGACCACATGAAAACAAATACATAGTACCCTGATATTTGAAATGATGGGTTTGTATAGTTAGCTATAATAATTTTTTCTCTTGGAATAATTACTTAGTATTCATTTTCCAAACTCTGCTATCAATATTATTGTGTCTCAAGACACCAACAAAGAAAAGGGCAATGGGATAAATTTTTATGAAACTATTGTTGCATAAAACACTCAGCATAAAACTACTGACCCTGAAAACCTGATTTAAATAAATCAATATGACTGTAGAGTTCATAATGAATATAAATTTCAAAAATACAATGAATCAAATATAAGAGATGAGACTGGATAAACATTCAGCTGGTCTCCAGTGGACTGGGGGTGTTATGGATAAACATTCAGCTGGTCTCCAGTGGACTGGGGGTGTTACCCTTGCAGAGCAGTTCAGCTCTGTATGGAATGAGGAGGGCACCTGCCCAAAGGGGGAGGCGTGGCTGTTTACTGGTGCTGCAGCTAGAGTAGCCAATAGGATCAGAATTCAGGTCATTTAAGGTAAGCTGTGGATGAACTCTCCTCCAGGGAAAGCTCCTGATGTGCTCAGGGTAATATATATATATACATACACACACACACACATATATATATATATTTATATTATATAATATATAGTACATTTTACATCTGAATATAGTATATTATATACTATATGATATTAATTATATTATATTATATAATTAATTATATATTATATTTATATGCAATATATTTAATATATATAATATACAATAGAATATGAGTACAATATATACAATACAATACAATACAATTAATATATAAATATATATAATCAATATATATAATATAATATAAATATATATTTATATTGATATATAAATATATATAGTATATAATAGATTGTACATATTACATCTAAATATAATATATTATATACTATATA